>PVJN01010943.1:0-55380 GCA_004026805.1 Lasiurus borealis
AGTTAAGTTACATTCAGTTTAGGGATAAAGTGTAGCATTAAGAGTGTAACGAGTAGGTAAATACACTTTATAAAACCAGTTTATTCCTTTACATTCTCTTTTATTATGTTTTTATACAATATTTGTCATTTATAAATACATTTTTCTTATTCAAAAACACATAACAAGAACAACTGGGGTGGCATTTTGGGGGCTGGAACGAATTAACAGCATTTCAATTGATTTCACTAGGGAAATTTGCTTTGAGATAAGAGCAACTTGATATATGAGCCAAGTTACGGAACAAATTAAACTCGTATCTCGAGGTACCACTGTAAATGGAACACTTGGTCATCAATGACTAACTGCTTCTCTGATGTATACTTGAAACTTGTATGAAATTGAAATGGCAATAAATATTACACATATGCACACCCACCCTCTTTATGCCGCAGTGGAGATACACGGCAGGTGCAGTCTCTGGAACAGGGTGTTCCTGGGGACAGATCGATCATTACGTTCTACAGCTCAGGACTATTAGTTGTTAGTTAATTCCTGTTAGCTGAGTGCCTGGGTACTTTCAAATTCCTCCTTTTAATTTTTCTTGAAAATTCCAAAACCAGATACTTCTTTTATGGAGCAGTCTAATTGCTGTGGAATCCAATGTATGTGCTACTTTCAAGTCCAAATAGCCTCCTTCCTGTTTAGTTTGCAACATTCCCTTGACTCATCGTTCAGTTAGGACACCACACCTTTTTGGTCCCACCCACACATAGTGCTAAGTGTCTTCAACTTTGGGAAAAAGGACTCATAAGTTATATTAATTATATGAGGCACTAACAGCTATTTGTCCTACAATCACAAAGCAATAAATGAAACATTAGTTTGTTTAAGCTCCGAGTGCTTCTCTCCCATTCCTTGCAACCTATACTTAAAATTTTTTTCGGCACTTTGATGGCATGAGGCATGCTAGAAAACTCATCATAAAATAGCATGTGCCTAATTAAATATTTGTTGGTTTTCACATTTTCAATTCTTTTTGAATCCGTAAAAAGGGACAAAGAGAAGTGAAACCTAGATATTTAGTGAATACTGTAAAATGAACAAAACAATGAAATAAAACTCTATCTCCATGTCTTATTGCATGTCCTGTGTGTTTTCAGTTTTTTCTTGTCATCTATACTAATAAAGGGGTAATATGCTAATTAGACCAGGAGACCTTCTGATGTCCTTCCAGACAAATCCATGGTGGCGGTGTGCAGGCAGAGGCAGTTAGGGGCAATCAGGCCAGGAGGGAAGGGAAGTTGGGGGTGATCAGGCCGAGGGTCAGTTAGGGGCAAGCAGGCCACCTAGGGGGGCGGGTGTTGGGAGCGAACAGGCTGACAGGCAGGGGGAGTTGGGGGTGAGCATGCTGGCAGGCAGAGGCAGTTAGAGATGATCAGGCTGGCAGGAAGGGACAGTTAGGGGCTGTCAGGCAGGCAGGTGAGCAGTTAGGACTCAGCAGTCCTAGATTGTGAGAGGAATGTCCAACTGCCAGTTTAGGCCTGACCCCTGGCAGTTGAACATCCCCCAAGGGGTCCTGGATTGGAGGTTGCAGGCTGGGCTGATGGGACCCCCTCCCTGCACAAATTTCTTGCACCCGACCTCTCATTTATCAATATTATGTAGTCTTGAAGGATAAATGCCAAATTTTTTATAATAGGTGTGGTAATGGGGTAAGGCATCACCTCATTTTACCTATTATGCTCTATTTTTATTTTAATGTTTTGAAAGCCACAAAAGAAAAGTGTTAATTTTTGTCAATTATGGGTAGTAGTAAAAAAATGTTTATTCTCTGTTGATTGCTATTTGATGGCTAGAAACAAAAGATGTATAGGAAGTGTTGGTGAGAATGTGGAGGATCCAGAACTCCGGCGCATTGCTGGTGGGGATATAAATGCTACAACCACTCTGGAAAATAGTTCAGTAGTTCCTCAAAAAGTAAAACATAAAGTGACTGTATGACCCAGAAATTCCACTTGGCAGTCTTTAGACAAGAGAAATGAGAGCACATATCCTCAGAAAAGATTGTACGTGAATATTCATAGCAGCATAATCATATAGCCAAAAAGCAACAATAAACCATGAACCATCTGATGAAACGATACAAAACTGTGGTATGTCCAAACAATGGGATATTATTCAGCCACGAAAAGAAATGAACTGTTGTATACTACTACATGGACAAACTTTGACAACATTGTACTAAGAAAATAAGGCAGACACAAAAGGCCGCATGTTGTATGCTTTCATTTACATGGACTGAATACTTGCTTCCAGATCCACCCCAGGTCACCCGTGAATGATGAAACTGAACTCAGCATTTCTCCACGCAGTGCAGAGCCATGCCCACCCCTGAGTCGTCTCGTGTTTTCCATTGCTATGGGCTCATTTGTGGCCCACACCCCACCCCTCACACACAAAAATATGTTGGCATCCCAATCCCAATACCCCACATTATGACTGTTTGGAGATAGAGCATTTAAAGAGGTAATTAAGATGAGTTCATTAGATTGGCCTGAATCTAATATGACTGGTGTTCTTGTAAGGAGAGGAGATTGGGAGGACTCAGCCAGGCACAGCAGGAAGACAGTCATCTATGAGCCAAGGAGTGTGGCCTCAGAAGAAACCAACCCAACAGACACCTGACCCCTTGATCTCGGACTTGTCTCCAGAATCGTGGGAAGATAAATTTCTGCTGTTTACGCCTCCTGTTTCTAGTACTTATGGTAGCCCTAGATGTTGGGTGATTCTGTTTATTAATTTTTTTAAAAATATCATTTAATTGATTTTAGAGAGGAAGGAGGGAGAGAGAGAGAGAGAGAGAGAGAGAGAGAGAGAGAGAGAGAGAGAGAGAGAGAGAGAAACATAGATGTGAGAAACATCATTCAGCTACCTCCTGCATGCCACCTACTGGGGGCAACCTGGGCATGTGCCCTGACAAAAAATCAAACCAGGGACCTTTTGGTGCATGAGATGATGCCCAACCAACTGAGCCACACCTGCCAGGGCTCTGATCATTCATTTTATGTGGTCACTGAGGTAGGCTATGATGCCTAGTTGTTGGATCAAACATAAGGCTAGATGTGCTGTGAAGGTATATTTTAGAAGTGATTGACATTTAAATCAATAGACGTTGAGTAAAGCAGATTACCCTCTCTTATGTGGCTGGGCCTCATCCCACCAGTTCACAGCCTTAAAAGATAAAGAAGAAAGTCTGACTCTAGCTGTCTTTGAACTCAAGACTGCACCACCTACTTGCACCAGAATTCCAGCCTGCCTTCCCTGCAGATACCAGACTTGCCCACAATCACATGATTGTGTGATTGTGCCAATTCCTTAAACTAAATCTATACCCATACAGTTGTACACATATGCACATCCTATTGGTGCTGATTCTCTAGAGAATTGACTAACGCAGGACTGATATTCTTGTACTTAACTCCTTTTTCTTACACTTGCTCTATGCAAATATATATTTACTTATTGCTAAATTTGTGAATGGGAGAGTTAGTCAAATACTTGCAAATTAATCCATCAGTGTTCTGTTCATTCATGCTTTAATAATGACATTGAGTTTTGTTAGATGTCGGCAGAGAGCAGGGAGGAATGAAGAAACATCATTCATCCAGGCGCTTCGCAATTTACACCCACGGTGCATTGACAGCCAGTAAATTCCAATAGAATGACCAATTACGGTTATAAGTTTAAAGCTCTCGTTATGAGCATCCTGCTTTTGCCTTTTGATCCTGCCTAATCTTGTTCTACCCTGTCGTTTGCTGCCTCACTTTCTTCAGAAATGACAAGTTTTCTTTCTGCTCTGTTAAGCATATACACTGAGCTGCTAATCCAGTGAGATGTCAATTACAGATGTGGAGGATTTGGCCAGGAGGAGAAACAAAGAGGAGAGACATGAAAGCGTCAGGGAAGTCTGGGAAATGTAGGGAACAGGCGTGCCTAGAGGGTGGGCAGGTGGTAGGGAATGACCCCCTAATCGCTCACAACCAGGAGCACTTATCTGTGAGACCAGCTGACAGAAGGTAGCTGGGTAACCTGATGGACCAAGAATTAAAGCCAATGGAGCTACATAGGTTGCACCTGCAACTGGCTTTCTTGTCACCTTGCCAGAAAAGCCCCTGCCCCATGTTTTCCTTCCCTAAAACACCTGTAAATTTCTCCATTTGAAGAGGCTTCCTATGGAGGTGGCCTTAATGAGGAGACACACAAGAGGCATCCCAGCCCTGCGGAAGAGTGTCCTGCGTGGTGGGGCAGAACCAGTGAGGGGCCGGAGGCAGTCCACGGGGTGGACACCATAGCACTGTCCCCCTAGCACTGAGAAGCAGCACTGTCCAATAGGACCTCTGCAGTGGGGGAAATAGCTCACATCTGCCCCAGCCAGCATGGTAGCAACTAGCCACATGTGGCTACTCGACACTTGAAATGTTGCCAGTGAGATAAGCAACTGAATTTTAAATTTAATGTGATTAAAATGTCCATCGTCACATGAGGCTAGTGGTTCCCATCATGGACAGTGCAGCCATGTGATCTTCCTGACACAATGCCTGATATGTCTCCCAACTCACCAGTCCTCTTGCTATTGACGGCTCCATATTTAAATTATTAGCGATCTGAAGCATTGGGTGAGAATGATGGCACCTCCTGAAGACCTAGTCGGGGGAGCTCACCTGCTGAGCAGGAGCTAATCTGGTGAACGGTGGATTAGAGTGCGGTTTTCAGGAAACACTATTTTTTATCTTCGCCAAATGTATGTAAGATAAGCTTGTCTAATAATAACTTACAACTCAAGAAACAGAGCTAAGACTTTTTAAAAAAAGGAAATTTACTTCAATTTTTGGTAGATTCGAAAGAAAAATCCATCTCCCGCCCTTCCCCCGCACCCCCCCCTACCCACCCAGCTGTTAGGGAGCTTTCTACATAAGAGAAAAATAACATTTGTCAGCTTGTCTTAGATTTTCTGTTCAAGTGACTAGAAATGGGATGAACTTGGAGTGTAGAAATATCTCATGTTTGACATGATGGCAAAATTTTGAGCAAGTAAATCATTTGTCATTTGGTCCCCAGCCTGAGTGTGTACATGCAACCCCATCAGCTCATATTAGGAGGGAAATGCACTTTGCTGGGAAATGTCCTGGGCTAAACCATACACTCAAGTTCTGGGGCAGGAACTCTGCTGCCCTCCTGAATGACTAGGAGCCACTCAGCCTTGGTCAGTCTATTCTCTTTCATCTATGTGGCTGGGGGGTAGGGGGGGTGGTTCTTTCTTGGGGTTTCTTTGAGGGAAAAGACTATAACAATTATACACATTATAAATTATTTTAACAAATGCTAAATATCCCTCAATATAAATGAGAACAAAGACGTTGCTTATAGATTTCCATTGTGAGTGTGGAATTAAGCATTATTTGAGTATGGAGGTGGTTCAATAGTGTCATTATAACTGGGTTTTTAAAAGAGTGAAGGAGAGAGCTGATTTTCGTGGATGACCTGCTGCTCCCATTCTGCTGGCATTCCTGGAATAACCTCTCATATATGATTTTTTAAAAGTAAGGGAATTCACAAAGTGATCTCAAGGTAAGAAAGTACTGTTCAGTTTCATGTACCAGCTTTTAAGAGAATTATTACAGATTGAGAAGGAAGTGAGTGGCTGCAATAAACACAGTGACCAGCTTTCAGATAATATTTGTGACAAGTCATTTCTGAGAAATAAGTAAACAAATTCTTTTACTTTGACTGTTGGATTCTATTGGTCAAGTCCATCTGCTTTTACCCATTGGAAGAGATGGTCACCCTGAGTCAGCCTGAGAATCAGAGTTAATGTGCTGATGTCCTTCCCATTTGTTTTCACTTCATCCTCTGTAACTACCCCAATTTTTTCTCCTTCTGCTTGAACACATGGGTACCAACCTTAATCCTAAAAGCAAGAAGGAAATTTCCATGTTAGGAGAGAAACTCCACTAAGTAGAAGGGCCACATAATTTATTGCTCAAACTGAGATGTTAGAGGATGAAAGGGGATCCTTTTTTGTGGTTGTTATCCTCACTTAAATATACATTTTCCTTTGATTGTTTTTTCTAGAGAGAGTGGAAGGGATGGGGTGAGGAAAGAGACAGAGAGAGAAACATCAGTGTGAGAGAGACACATTGGTTTGTTGCCTCCCACATGTGCCCCAACTGGGACTGGGAATCAAACCTGCAACCCTTTGGTATATGGGCTGATGTTCTAACCACTGAGAAACACCAGCTAGGGCTAAGGGACCCTTTTAATAATGATGCTGAGGCAACAAGTATGCACTGATCATCCTAAGGCAGTGGTTGGTTTGCCGCTCTATTGACTAATAAGTTTGCCGACCACTGTTACCTCTTTGCACACAATATGTCACAATTGCCTAATCCTCACAGCTTCCAACTACACGATAACATTTAGTCTAATCCAGTGGTCAGCAAACTCATTAGTCAACAGAGCAGCAAACCGGGGCTTGTGAGCCGCATGTGGCTCGAGATCCACAGTTTTCTGACCACTGCAAACTGGAAATAAATAATAAATGTAAAGGCAGTCAACCTCATTAGTTATCAATGCAAAAACAAAATGAGACTATCATACATCCACCAGCTAGGCAAAAACAAAAAAGAACAATGATACCACATGTTGGTAGAGACATGGATTAACTGGGACTCTTACTGTTGGGAGTACAATTTACAACACTTTAGAAAGCATTTGAGGGAGGAACCAAAATAGCAGCATTGGTAAACACAGTACCAGCATCCTCCTACAACCATGTCATAATTACAACTAAAATACAGAACAACCATCATTCAGACCACCTAAAATCTGGCTGAATGGAAGAGCTACTGATAGGAGGCGAGGAACAGGCTGGTCCAACACCCACATGTGGCATGTTTTTAATTGGGAGGGATAGTTTGTCTGAGGAGGCCTCCCATGAGGAGCAAGAGGTCCCAGCCCCACATCAAAACTGTCAGCCCTGTGTTCCAGTGCCAAGAAGAGAAGTCCCTATAAATTTGGACTATAAAAACCAGTGGATATTTTTGGCTAGGTGACACAGAGGCAGTCAGAGACCTAGGCAATTTCTCTTAAAGGGCTCATGCACATTCTTACTCGGACTCCACTCCCTCTGAGCTCCCACAATGGGACAGCAGCTTGAAGGATCCAGGGACATACAGGGAGGAACTAAATTGTCTGGTATCAGGGCAAGGACTGGGAGGCAGCTTGCTGACAGAGGTCATTATTTCTCTGCTGAGATCTCCTCCCCTTCCCGCCCCCCCACATACCTCACAGAGCTGACTACCAGGCACCATATCAAAGTCTCCATCAACCTAGCCCACCCTGTTCACCCTGTCCTGTTGATTCCCTGAGATCCTGCCCCACCCCTGCCTGCACCAATTAGCAGTCCTACCCAAGCTATTTGTAGTGGCTATTCCATATGAATGGCTTATCCCAATGGTCGGCAAACTGTGGCTCACGAGCCACATGCAGCTTGAGAGCCGCAGTTTGTTGCTCTGTTTACTAATGAGTTTGCTGACCACTGACCTACACTTTTGACTCCAATAATTACAGGCTATTGTTGTTCCTTGTGATTAAGCCCCTATTCAGTGGTCGACAAACTCATTAGTCAACAGAGCAGCAAATCACAACTCACGAGCTAACCACTGGCCTATCCTAATTCAGGCTTCTTAAAATCTCTCAAATAAGTAGCAGCTGGCCGCAACATATCCCATACTTTTTGATAAGTGGCCTCAGGCCAGCACAAGCAGCAGCTTGCCAAGGTTCACAACTTGGCCTCTCCTAGGCACCTTCAAGCTCAACACAAGTAGTAGCCATCTACAGATTGCTCTGGAGCTTATGCCAGGTGGCCCCAGGCAGTGGATAACTTGTATCTCCTGGGAGGCCCCAGAGCCTGTGCACCTGGTGGACAGCTTCAGACCATGACAGATTACAACTCTACCACATGCATGGGTGACACACTTAACGGGTGAACTCGGTGAGCCCCAAAGTCTCACTGAAGCAAGTCTTGCTTTATAGCAATGTGTCCTGCACATCAGCTCTTCTGCTGTAGTCACAACTAGTCCTCATAGCCGATTGATCTGGGGGTCAATTCCTCCCAGTGACACCAGCAGCAATTAAGGCTCAACTACAACAGGACAGTGCATACAGCCCACACATGGATACACCTAGAGTGCCAAGCTCAAGTAACTGGGAGGCTGAACCACTGGGCCCTACAGGACACTTATTAAACATAAGGACACTCCACCAAACTCAGGAGAAATATCAGCTTTACCTAATACAAAGGAACAAACATGGGGAGCAGCCAAAATGCTTTTGAGACAAAGAAACATGTCACAAAAGAAAAAATGGATGAAAACTCCAGAAAAGGAACTAAAGAAATGGAAGCAATCAAACTACCATATACAGAGTTCAAAACAATGATTATAAAGATGCTCAAAGAGCTTAACGAGAGCTTCAAAAAACTTAGTGAGAATGTCAAGGAACTTAGTGAGAATGTCAAAGACATGAAAAATGACAAGAAATGAAGGATACACTAACTGAAATGAAGAATAACTTACAGGGAATCAACAGTAGAGTAGAGGATGCTGAAGATCAAATTGGCAATATGGAATACAAGGAAGCAAAAAACACCCAATCAGAAGAGCAAAAAGAAAGAGGAATCCAAAAATATGAAAATTGTGTAAGTAGTATCCAGGGCAACTTCAAGTGTACGAACATTCACATCATGCGGGTACTGGAAGGAAAAGAAAAGGAGTAAGACATTGAACACCTATTTGAAAAAAATAATGACATAAAATTTCCCTTACCTGGTGAAAAAAAAATCGACTTACAAGTCCAGGAAGAGCAGAGAGTTACAAACAAGAGAAACTCAAAGAGGCCCATTCAAGACACATCATAATTAAAATGTCAAAGGTTAAAGACAGAGAATGATAAAAGCAGCAAGAGCAAAGCAGTTAATTACCTACAAGGGAGTTCTCACACAACTGTCAGCTGATATCTCAACAGAAACTTTGCAGGCCAGAAGGCAGTGGCAAGAAGTATTCAAAATGATGAAAAGCAAGGTCCTACATGAAGATTACTCTACCTAGCAAAGCTATCATTCAGAATTGAAGGGCAGATAAAGAGCTTCACAGACAAGAAAAAGCTAAAGGAGTACATCACCACCAAACCAGTTTTACATCAGATGTTGAAGAGTCTTCTTTAAAAAGATAAAAAATATGAACAGTAAAATGGCAATATGTACACAACTATCAATAATGAAATCTTAAAATCAAAATAAACAAACAAGGAATCTAATGAACAAAATAAACTGATGAATAAAATACAACCAGAGGCATAGAGACGTGGAACAGACTGACAAATCTCAGAGCAATGGGAGAGGTGGGGAGTGGGGAGATTAACCAAAGATCTTGCATGCATATATGCATTACCTATGGACACAGACAATAGGATGGTGAAGGCCTCGGATGGGGAGGGATCTGGGTAAAAGAGGGCAGATTGCTAGTTGCTTTCAGATGTGGTGTTCTATTTAATGGTGGTGTTATCTGGGGTTTTATCTGTCTTAGTATTAGGAAAGGGGGGATAGCTACAATACTCTCAACAATAAAGATTTAAACATAGAAACCATTTGATATCTATACTAATAAGAGAAAATGCTAATTGACCATACTTCTGCTATGCCCACAGCCAATCAGGAGTGATATGCTAATTAATTCAGCAAAGATGGCGGGTAAATTTGTATATGCAGGTGGCACAGGCTGTGCCCTATGCCACCGGGGGTGGCGGTGGGAGGATCCAAGCCACGGTCGGGAACCGGGCAGGTGGTGGGGGCAGCACCTGATGCTGCCTGCCTAGGTCCCAGCCGCCAGCCGCCTGCCTGGATCTAAGCTGCCCTGCGATAACAGGGCAAAGAATCCAGGCCAGGCCACCCCACGATTGCAGGCTGGGCTGCCCTGTGATCATGGGACCAACAGGCCAGGCTGAGCAGCCCTGCAATCATGAGGCCAACATGCCAGGCAGAGCCTGGCCAAGCCATCCTGCAATCCCAGGTGAAGAAGACATTCCGCTGACCAACCTGCCTTAGAGACCTGTTGGGGACGTGATGCGGAGTCCAGGGCCTCTAGCCTCTAGCCATGGAAAATCTCCCTCTCCCCAGAATTAGGAGCACCAGCCCAGGTCTATCCAGTGGCCTGGTCCTGACTGCAGAGGTGAGTTCCTGCAGGCTGGTGTTTGATCCCCACGTATTAGCAGTAGGAGACCAGTGCCTTTGTTATTGCTGTGTGTCCGGGTTTTAATTGGACAAATGACCGGTGGTCCCAGTTGCCAGCTTAGCAAAATCTTTTAGGAGGAGAATTCTTTCTGGGTTCCCTCAAATTCCCTCAGCCCCTACTCACCCCTTTGTAAAGGCACAGAACAAGTGAGGCCCCTTAAATAAAAATCAGAGGTCTCCAGCAACATTGGGCCTCATCAGTCATTTGGACTAGATGGCATTTGAGTATTTATCTAGGTACCATGACAGAGAAACACAAGCTCAAGTCACGATCTCTGCTCTTAAAAAATTCACAATCTTATTAGAGTGAGTGGATGATAAAAGCATAGTAATATCATCAGAATGTAAGGCAACAGTACAGAGAGTTACAGAGCATTTGCTAGGATGATTTTTCAATAATTAGTACAAAGAGTATATTCTACGAATTAAATTAAAAAATATGTGTGGAAGTAGCTGCTTCATGAGTATGGCATCCCTTCCTATTTTAAGGGAAGCTGAGTTCCACATGAACTGTGTACTATGCTATGATATCTGAGGCACAGGACAAGGGAGGCCCTAAGTGTACTATGCTTTGATATTTGAGTCATTCTTTATTGTTCAATGTAATTTATTTCGGTATGCCTCAGTTTTGTAATAGTTAAATTACCAGAATGATACATCTTGCTATAAAATATTACTAGAAGATCAAGTGATCAGGTGACATTTATTGTTATTATCTATAAATGAACACAATCTCTGGTATGCTAAAGTAATAGGTATTATAGAAATATTTAAAATAAATATATTGAGGCTATCACAAACCAAATTTATTGCTTAAAAAAAAGCAGGGAACCAACTAGAAACTGAACCAAATATAAGCCCTTGAAGGGCAAATGTAAATTGGATAAGCTTTGCTATTACAAGAGCAAGAAGAAAAATTTCAGATGCAAGAATGAAAACCACAATACATCCAATCTAAAAGAATGGTATACTATGAAAATACAGATTGTAAAGACATTTGTTCAAAGAGGATTTCCTAGAGTAGGTGATATTTCAGTTATTTTTTTTAAATGTGAAGAGGTTAAGAATAAGGTGTAGAAGTCCGGAATTGCAGAGGGTGCAGGCAGGGCTGAGGGAACACCCCCTCTGTGCACGAATTTTGTATACCGGGCCTCTAGTTACCAATAAAGGTGAACACACATTTATCCTAGAATTCAGTAATTTCACACCCACAAAATATGAACTAGAAGATTCATAAAAAATGGTTTATAAAAACCTAAACCTGGAAGTAACACAAATATATTTCAACAAACATACCTTCATTATCCATTCATCCATTGATGGATACTTAGGTTGTCTCCATATCTTGGCTAGTGTGAATAATGCTGAAATGAACGTGGAGGTGCATATCTCTTTTCAGATTAGTGTTTTGGTTTTCTTTGATTAAGTACAGCCATGCATGACAGCATTTTGGTCAACATATTATATATATATATTATATATAATAGAGAAATATGCTAATTAACTGGGACACCATAACAGGTTGACTGGACAGGAGGAAGTTGCATGCGCAGCACTGGGGGTGGGACAGCAGGGGCCTCGGCATACCTGCACTGGGGGAAGGCCTGATCACAATGGTTGCAGCTGCTTCAAAGGCCCAAGAGCAAGGCAGGGCTGCACTGGCAACTCAAGGATAGGTGGCACTGCACAACTTTGAATTGCACACTGGCCTCCTAATATATATACAAAACCAAAGTGAGATTCTGGAGCTAGAGAACCTAGAGAATGAACCCAAAAAATTAAGAGAGAATGCAAGAGGGGAGCAAATAGAAGATAGATTGGGTGAGTTAGAGGCAGATAAAGGAAAAAGAACAAAGAAAGCCTACATGATCTATGGGATTCCAACAAAAGAACACATCTTATATAATAAAAGGCTAATATGCAAATTGACCAAACGGTGGAATGACCAGTCACTATGACAAGCACTGACCACCAGGAGGCCAATGCTCAACGCAGGAGCACAGCTCAGCCACAAGCTGGGCTGATGGCTGGCGAGTGCAGTGGCCTGCCTCCAAGGTAGCACTAAGGATGTCCAACTGCAACTTGGGCCCACTCCCCAGGAGAGCAGGCCTAAGCATCAGTCAGTCATTCCCCGAGGGCTTCTTGACTGTGAAAGGGTGCAGGCTGGGTTGAGGTTGCCTCCCCACCCCCACTACACTTGCATGCATGAATGCTGTGCACCAGATCTCTAATATTAGAATAACTGGGTTCCAGCAGGAGAAGAGAGAGAAAAGAGAATGGGAAGTTATCATCTTCAGACAACTTTGGTGTATGTGCACCTTGAAAGGAACTGTAGACTCAGAGGCTGCAATGGGCATAGGCAGGTCTCAGACCATCCTCTACACCCCTGCCTGGCCCCTCCAGCTGCAACCCCCGGTCTCCTGTTAACTGGCAGCCTCACTCCCACTGCCATGGCACAGAGTGACTGGGGACAGTGCCGTCAGCAGGTGCAAGTAGCGATGCTGCCCTGATCAGCCCTCAGGAGCAGGGATGGGGTAGAGAAGCCCTGAGGGGCAACTGGAGCCAGTGCCAGGCACTGGCAGCAGGTGGGAGAGCACCAGGCGGGACTAAAGTGTGTGAGAGCAAAGAATTTTCAGTAACCACCAGAGGCTCACTCTCATGAGAGCGCCCAGTGCCCTGCCTAGATCTGGCAACCCTGCTCACCTGCTCCATCATCCCGCCAGAGCCAACACCCACCATGTTTCACGTACACACCCCCTGGTGGTCAGTGCACATCATAGCGACTGGTTGCTTGGTTGTTCTGCAGTTTGATCTAGTTGCATATTAGTCATTTAGTATTTAGGATATATAATAAAAAAATATATTTTATTGGTTTCAGAGAGGAAGAAAGAGGGAGAGAGAGAAACATCAAAGATGAAAGCAAACCATTGATTGGCTACCTCCTGCTGGGTATGGAGCCTGGGCATGTGCTCCTGATCAGAACCAAACCCGCCCGGATCCCCTCAGTCTGCAGGCCGATGATCTATCTGCTGAGCCAAAGCAGCTAGGGCTTTGATTTCTATCTTTTGAGGGAAATTTTCATTTTGATCTTTTTTTTTTTTTTTTAATTTTAACATCTTGGTTTTATGCGGTTTCTCGTGGCTTGTTGAGGTTCTTTAAAACTTTCATTTTGAGCCCAAACGGGTTTGGCTCAGTGGATAGAGCATCGGCCTGTGGACTGAAGGGTCTCAGGTTCGATTCCGGTTAAGGGCATGTACATTGGTTGCGGGCCCGTCTCCAGCAGGGGGTGTGCAGGAGGCGGCTGATGGATGTCTCTCTCTCATCGATGTTTCTAACTTTCTATCCGTCTCCCTTCCTCTCTGTGAAAAATCAAATATATATATATATATATTTGATTCAAAACTTTCATTTTGAATCCCACTAGATCACAAAACCCTCCCTTGCCTGTGAGCTTGGTTATTGAAGAATTGTTATTTCTTTTGTGAAGGCATGTTTCCTTGTTGGTCGTGTTCTTGGTAGTTTTGCATTGTGTTTTTGTCTTTGAAGTAGTAGATACCTCAAGTCTTTGCTAGATCCTTTCAGATGTGGTGTTCTATTTGATGGTGTTGTTATCTGGGGTTTTATCTGTCTTAGTACTGGCACACCTGCTTCGCTCTTCCTGCTTCCTCATGTGGTGGGATTCTTTAGCTTTTATGCCTCCTCTAGTTCTCACTTGCTACTAGAAACCTTTCCAGCAGGTGGTGCTGGCTCCAGTTTGTGGTTTCTCCCTTGCAGATACTATGGACTGCTTTTTAAGTGCCAGAGGCTTGCTTTCATCACTGCCTCTGGAATGCACGCAGGGGTCTCAGTAGAGTTGGGGAGGTGTGGGTTTAGCAGTTGGGGCACTGTGGGAGCCCATGGATCTGGTGGGGAGGTCCCAGGGTGCAGTACTCTTGGGAGGTGGGGGGGGGGGGGAGGCTTGCTCTGAGTGCAATCAGCAGGAAAGGTGTCCCTTATCTGCCTCTTTCCTGATTTCCCCTAGTCGTGGAGGTCCCTGTTCTCTGGATGCTGTTGGAGAGAAAGGGGTTTGTCCCACACCTGGCGTAACCGGTACTCCCTGCTCTCCCTTTCCCTGAAGGAGATGCTGCCATCACTGGGTAGATCCGCCTGGTGCAGTATTTCCTTGCAGGGAAGGTGGTGGAGCTGGAAAAGTTTCTCTTACTGCCTCCTTCTGTTGTTACCCAACTTTTTTTTTTTAATTTCCTAGAATGGCATGCTGCTACCTCCTCAGGAAGACTGGACTTCTGCAAGGTATCTCTCATGCATGGGTATCAGCACTGCCCAGTTTTTTTCCCCTCCAACCCCAGCAAGTGGGTTCACTGGCTCCCCTGGTATTACAGTCCGAACCGATTTCTTTCTGCCTATTGCTGATGCAAAGGTAGGTGCAATTCCTCCTGGGTCCTCTGGTGTATGATGCTGGGTCCCGCAGCTCCCACAGTGCACTTTTGTTCATGCATGGATATCTATTGTGTTCTTACGAAGGGGATAAAAGCAAGGGATGTCTTATGCTGTCATGACTGGGGCCTCACTGCCCCCTTCTTTACACCATGTTTCATAACTAGGAACACATAGTGTAAACAAAATAGCATGAGGATAGCTTTTGGAGTCGCTCACATCCTGGGCACATGGTAGGACTGTTCTTCCTGGCTCTTGTGGTTGGGTGGGGACCAGAGCAGATCCAAGTTGTAGAATGAACGTGGTGCAGAACTTAGAGTGTGTTAAGAGGCAGCCGTGGGTGGGTAGGACATAATGTGGGTCACCTTTTAAAGGGACAATTTTTGGTGCTGTGTGGAGGCTGTATTGTTGAGGGCAAGTGTGGAACCTCAGAGTCCAATTAGAGAGCTAGTCAGGATGAGTGATGATGGTGACATGAATTTCAGTGGTAATAGGAAAAACAGATAGAAGTGGGAGTTTCTGGAGTGTGTTTTGTAGGTGCATCCACAAGGACTTTCAGAAGGGGGAAATGGGTTGAAGGAAAGAGGGAAGGCAGATGACCCTTACAGTTTTGGTTGAACAACTGAATATATGGTATCGCTATTTACTGATACTAGACAAATGAATAAGTAATAGGTTTGAAAAGAGGCAATGGAGCCAATTGTTTCTATATTAGCTTTAGGTATCCATGCACATGTTAAATAAGACTATGGATAGACAAACCCATCGAGAATACCCAAAGCTGGAGATGTATATTTTTGGGAGTTACTAGCATATAAATGATATTTAATTCAGAGGACTATATTAGATCATCTAGAGAAAACACAGCTTTAAAAAATGATGTGGAGATAGGAGATAAACAAGGCAAGTATGTGATCACTGAAGTCAAAAGAAGAAAGTGTGTTTTGAATGCTGTTGAGGGATTGGACGAAATATTGAAGCAATGATAGTATGTAACAAATGAGGTGATTGGCAGCTTTGACAAGTGGAGTTTCAATGGAGTTGGTGGAGGGCAGATTTGAGAAGGAAGTGGAAGAAGACGAAGGAAGAGAATGAAGGGACCTTTCTTGATTAGTTTCACTTTGAAAGGGAACAAAAATGGGATAGAGCCTCGGAGAGGACATGTGGGAAAAGCAGATTTTGTTTCTCTTGTGACGAGAGACACTAGAGTGAAGAAGAAGCTGCTGATGTAGGATGTGAAGAGGTTAACTCAAAGGGCACAATGGGAGGATCCCCTTCACCAGAAGAGAACCCTCCATCTGAGGATGGCAGAGGCAGGGAGATGTTGGTTTTAATGATGCAACTACGGGAGAGTTGTGGCTGTTTTCATTGACTTGGGAACAAAATAAGTGGAATAATAGCTGGTGGGACCAAGTAAAAGCTCTGCAGAGCAAAAGGATTCCCATGAAACAATAAGTGAATGAAAAGCGATCAGCCCCTATACAGTTCTTGGTGAACACTAAGACTTAGGGGCGACTAATGAATTCTATAACCCTGTAAGTGGACAGAAAAGTTTACAAACAAGGGGCAAAGGCAGGCTGCACTTCTGGTCCAGCTATGATGGGAGAGCTAATATCAGGTGAATTCTCCTCCCGAAAACAACCATAAAAGATGCACAATGTGCCCTGGCTAGTGTTGCTCAGTGCTTAGAGTGTTAGCCCAAACACCAAAGGGTTGCAGGTTCCATTCAGGTCAAGAGCACATACCTGGGTTGCAGGTTCAATCCCAAACCCAGTCCAGAAGCACGTAGGAGGTAACCAATCAATGTATCTCTTTCACAACAGCAATAAAAGATATACTATGTACATTGAAACTCAGTTGAGAATATTTGGAGAGCATGTAACCCAGGTACGACTTCCAGGGCTATGATACCTAAGACAAGGGAAACACGATGAGGGGGACTTCTTCACATTTACCCCAATTTTCCTTTGAAGGCATTTTCTATTTCACAGTAAACCCGAAGACTAGAGTCTTGGTAGAGAGCAGCAGATAGAATTTATTATTATTTTTTATTAATTCAGAAATGACACAATTATATATGTAGAAAATTCAAAATAATAAATAGATAAACTGTTATAATTAACTAGAGTCCCAGTGCATGAAATTTATGCAGTTGGGGGGTGGGGAGTCCTTCAGCCTGGCCTGTGCCCTCTCACAGTCTGGGAGCCCTCTGGGGATGTCTGCCTGCCGGCTTAGGCCCGCTCCCCTAAGATGGCATTGGACATCCTTAGCACTGCTGCAGAGGCAGTATAGGCTCCTGCCCTCACCAGCTGTGAGCTCCGCTTCTGGCTGAACAGTGCTCCCCCGGTGGGCAGCTCCTGTGTTGAGTGGGATTGGGCCAAATTGGCTCTCCAATATCCCCAGAGGAGCCTTGGATTGCTAGAGAGTGCAGGCTAGGCCAAAAGACTCCACTGGTGCACAATTGGGACTGGGAAGGGATACAGGAGGTTGGCCAGCCAGGGAGGGGAATGCGGGAGGGCTCCAAGGCATGTCTGGCCCATCTCACTAAGTCCCGATTGGCCAGACCCTGGCAGCAAACTAACCTACCAGTTGGAGCATCTGCCCCCTCTGGTGGTCAGTGCATGTCAGAGCAAGTAGTTGAGCAGTCTTAGCATATCATTAGCATATTACTCTTTGATTGTTTGAACAGATGACCAGATGACCAGACATATTAGTGTAGCACAGTGATCGGCAAATTCATAAGTCAACAGAGCCAAGTATCAATAGTACAACGATTTAAATTTCTTTTGAGAGCCAAATTTTTTAAACTTAAACTTCTTCTAGTGCCACTTCTTCAAAATAGACTCTCGTAGGCCATGGTATTTTGTGGAAGAGCCACACTCAAGGGGTCAAAGAGTTGCATGTGGCTTGAGAGCCACAGTTTGCCGATCACAAGCCTAGCATATTAGGCTTTTATTATATAGGATAAGCGCATTAGCAGGGTCACTTGATGCAAGATCAATATGAAAATGTCAATTGCACTTTTACACACCATCAACAAAAATTTAGACAATGAAAATTTTTGTTGTTGTTATTAAACCTCACTCAAAGATAATTTTTTCCACTGATTTTTAGCAGGAGTGGAAGGGAGGGGCAGAGACAGTGAGAACATTGATGTGAGAGAAACAATTTGACTGGTTTCCTCCTGCATGCATGGTGCCGGGATCAAGCCTGCAACACAGGCTGGAATTGAACCCTAGACTCTTCAGTCCATGCGCTCCCTATCCACTGAGCCAAATTAGCAAGGGCTAGACAATGGAATTTTAAAAAACCAGGCTGGCTTCCTAGCCTGCCACAATATGAGATAACAGAAAATCAGGGAACACTGTCTAACTAGTTTGAGGGATATGTTCCTGAACTGACAAATTTTCTTCTCCTTTCAAGCAACAGAGAGCCATTTTTAGGCGTGCAACGTTGTGCTAGTTTTAATGGTGAAACTAAGCAGAGTGATCCTTCGTTGTGGCTTTTTTCCACTAGAAAATTTTGGTGTTGGGCTTCAGGTGAGTCAAGATGAAGAATTCATGAATGATAAAGGTATAGTCTGAAAGAACTGGCAGTGAGCATCAAGTGATTTGAAAACAAGTAGCTGTAAGATACTATTAAGTGTATTTATAAAATATACTTTTTAGGCATATGTACAAAGTATAATTTTAGAGTAATAAATGGATAAAAATAGTAGGTAGGTCATTCTCAAATGTAACATCATTTCATTCTTGAGATTAGTTATTAGAGAATATTAAGCTTAAGTGTATTTTTAGGTTTTATTGAAGTAAAATATCCATAATAATAAAAGCATAATATGCAAATTGACTGAACAGAGGAATGACCCTCCGGATGACCTACCACATGAAGCTGGGGCTGTGAGGGCTGAGGCAGCAGCTGAGGTAGCGGCTGCAAGGGCTAAGGCAGTCGGGTCTGTGAGGGCCTACCCTTGCATGAATTTTGTGCATCGGGCTTCTAGTGCATATAAACATGCACATAAGTGTATAGCTTACTGAATTGTCTCTAAGTCGACACACCTTTGAAATTATCACAGACATCAAGAAATAAAACATTATTAGCACCCAAAAAGTTGAGCATATTTTTAAAAATTAAAAGTAATAATTAGTAGAATAAAATCAAAGATACTAACCTATTCCCCCACCAGTGTAATTATTAAGTAAACTACAGTTCTCTAAATTAACAGAAGAGGGAGCTCACAAACTGTGAAATATAGTAAGCTTTCTAAATTCCTATTATTGCTAGTCCAAGAAAACACAGGACATTTCCAAATGAATTGGGAAATTGCAGATAGCATCCAAACAAAGCCAGTATATAAAAGGAACATAAAAATAAAAGCACTTCAGCCGATAAAAATTTCCTCCCAAAAATGAAGCAGAAAGAAATGGATGCACAATAACCAACCTGAATTAAACATAAACTTTTGTCAATATGAAAAAGACTTAATATCACAAATTCAAAACTCACAACATAAATATACCCTCCCTCCCCGCAAATAAAAAGAAAGAAAAAAAAGAAAATCAAGGCGGTATGAAATGAGAGTATTGCAGTAAAGGAGGAAGAGCTTCTGTGGACCACCTGCATATAACCACCAGCAAATCTCATCCAAATATAAAAACAACAAAAGGAAGCAGAAATTGGAGAGGATTGGCCCTTACGAGAAGAGACCAGTACTGGGTACATTTTCCATTCTGATGGCTTTTAGCCTGAGGGCAGCCCACAGCCCTCCTCCCTGGGTAACAAAAACTTGGACAGAAACCCCACAATCTTACCATCTTGAAGAATCAAAGGGCAGAATTGGAGGCAGACATAAAGATGGGACTTGCTATGTGTTGAGTTGTGTCTCCCCAAATCTTTATGTTCAAGTCCTAACCCCCAGTACCTCAGAATGTGCCTTTATTTGGAAACAGGGGTGTTCAGATAGACCAAGTGAAGACAAAGTCATAACTGGAGTGGAAGGGGGGTGGGTGTGAAGGGAAGGTCCCAATCCAACAGGACAGGTGTCCTTATTGAAGGGGAAACATGGACACAGGCATGCACACAAGGACAGCATCATGTGAATATTGGAAGTTAGTTGCCAGAACAAATTTTCAAAAATTTCCAGGAAGAAAAGAACATTTTAAATGAGAGAGGAACACACACTACACAGAAAAAGGAATATATTAGAAAACAAAATACACAGTAAAAATAACATTAAAATAGATATTAAACCATGCCTGTCACTCATTTCAGTCTGTGCAAGTGGAAACTCGTTTATGAAAAGAGATTTTCAGGTTGATTCACAAAGCTGTGCTGTATCCAAGAGAGACACCCACATCAAAGTGGTTGAGAATGAATAAAATCGAGAGATGAGAAAAGATAGCCGGCAAATAAAGCAATAGGGAAGCAGAGATTGTGATATGATTCAGAACACCGAGTTTGGACAAAAGGCATTCAGTGAGACAGCAGATAATGCCAGGAGCCACAATTCACAATGATAATACATCAGTTGTGAATATAGAGTGTGTGATACAAATAACAAAGAAACCCCCTTTATAAATCAGAAACCTGAGGATAAACAGGAATGAATAAACAAAACTAAACAAAAACCACAAGACATCACTTTTAGTCCAACACAGGACACATCAAAAGGACAAAAAAATAGGAAACGTTATAGAAAAGCTAACCAGCATAATCAACACATAGAAAGAATATACATATATTCATACAGTACTAATAGAGTCTGCCTGAAAGGCATGCTTCTGCTTTCCATCTGAGGGTCAGAAAGCCTCTGAAGCCTGCTGTCACGAGCTAAACATTGGTGTGTCGTCCCCGCCGCCCCCAAATTCATAGGTTAAAGCCCAAACCTCCTTGTGATGGTATTCAGAGAGGAAGCCTTCAGAAGCGATTAGGTTGAGATGAGATGATGGAATTAGGGTCCTTAGAAGAAGAGAAACCAGATTTCTCTCTCTCTCTCTCTCTCTCTCTCTCTCTCTCTCTCTCTCTCTCTCTCTCTCTCTCTCTCTCTCTCTCTCTCTCTCTCTCTCTCCAGGAAGAGGAAGCTCATCAGAACCACAGCACCAACCCTGCCGGCACCCTGATCTCTGACTCCCAGCCTCAGGACTGTGAGAGAATAAATGCGTTGAAGCCGGCCAGCCTGTCATGCTGTGTTGCGGCAGCCTAAGCTAACCAGTACAGACTTTGGTGCCAGAAGCAGGTGCTTCTGTAACAAATACTTGCAAATGTGGCTGTGGCTTTGGAACTGGGAGGTGGGTAGAGGCTGGAAGAGTGTGGAGGTGCCTGCTAGAAACATGGGTGTTAGGGACACTTCTGGTGAGGACTCGGGTGCAAATGAGAAAGATGTTATGGGAAAGTGACAGAGAACTCGACTGAAGCGTGTCCCAACGTTTTGTGGAAGGCAGAGCGGTGAGCAATGAAGGTGGCCATTTAGCTGAGAAAAGAACATTTTAAATGATCGAGTGTTGAAGGGGAAGCTTGCCCCTCCTGACTGCTTGTAGCATCGGTTTTCACCTTTTTCATCTGATGGCACACAAACCAATTACTAAAATTCTACAGCACACCGAACATATATTTTTGCCCATCTGAAAAAGTAAAAGGTATCATTCGATTCCTTCACACCAGGTGGCTAATGCTGTAATGGCAACAATTTTAGGGATAAACAGGTCAGTGGCCCTGACTAAATAGCCAGGTAGTGCATGTTTTAAAAGTTCTCACGGCACCCCGGTTGAAAATAGCTAGCTGATAGTAAAATGAGAGGAGAGACAAATTGAAGAAGAAATTGTTAAACATAAAGGAGCCAGATTAGAGATCTAGAGAATTCTCAGTCTGTCTATATTGTGTGTGTGTGTGTGTGTGTGTGTGTGTGTGTGTGAGAGAGAGAGAGAGAGAGAGAGAGAGAGCTTGTTTTGAGAAGCACCAAGGGTTGTTAAAGAGATCCTGGGTGCAACCATCGGCCGTCTCCACAGAGGTCAGAAACAGAGGTGGGTTATACCCGCAGAGATGCCATCAAGTTAAACTAAAGGGTAAGGGAAAGCTGTACAGGATGAAGGAAGGTGGTCGGATTTCTTAGATTCCGTAAGACGGGATCATAGACCCATGTGGCTGCAAACCTCCATCTTTGTGGACAGTATAAGATACAACTTTAGAGGAAGCCAGGTGAAGGCTTTCAGGAATTCTCCTGCCTCTGTAACTCCAAAAGTATTAAAAAATGAACAGTTTTTAAAAAGACAACGAAGACAGACCACAGAGTGGGAGAAAATGTCACAGGTGTAAAGGGCTTGTATTCAGCATTTCTGAAGCACTCCTACAATTCCATAATGAAAAACCAAGACTCCAACGAGAAGGGATGCATTATTTGGAAGCACCTTCGCAAAGGAAGGTATAAGAATGGCCAGGAAACACACGGAAAGGCACTCAGCCTCGTCACTCACTGGGAAATGAAGTGGGAGCCACAAGATGCCTCTGAGACCATTAGAACAAGGGATCCTCTCATTAGTCGCCCACAGGAATGTCAAACCATACAACCTTGTGGGGGGAAGTGTGGCAGTTTCTTATGAAGTTCAATACCCGCCTCGTATAGGACCCCACAATCCCACCCTTGAATCCATCTCCAAGATAAATGAGAATCTAGCTCCACAAAATGACGTAGTCGCAAATATCGACAGCAGCTCTCGTCACAGTTCCCCAAATCTGAAATGAACCCAAACAGGAGAATGGATAAACGATGATGCAGCTGCACAGGGGACTACTACTCAGCAATATAAAGGATGAAGTTACTGATGGCACCAGAGCGTGGGTGAGTCTCAGACATGTGCTAAATTTACACTGAGTGGCCAGAATATTTTGATCTCTGAACTCATAATAATCTGCCCACTCAGTGTGTGTGTGTGTGTGTGTGTGTGTGTGTGTGTGTGTGTGTGTAGTATGTATTAGAAGCCCGGTGCATGAATTTGTGCAGGGGTGGGGTCTGGCCAGCCTGGCCAGGGGGGAGGGGACATGGGTGGTTGGACAGCCTGCCTGTTGGTCGAACTCCTGGTCAAGGGGACAATTTGCATATTAGCCTTTTATTATATAGGATATACACTGAGTGGCCAGAGTATAATGTGTTCAGAGATCATAATAATCTGGCCACTCAGTCTATACTTACATGAAGTTTGAAAGCAGCCACCTAATCTCTGGTAAGAAAATTGTAACAACAGCTGCCTCTGGCAGGGGAGGATGTGCTGGGAAGTGGCCCAGGGAAATGTGGGGAGTGATGAAAATGTTTTCCATCTTCATTTGGGTGTTTGTTTCCTGGGTTTGGGCTGTGTAGGGAAGGGGCCAGCCTTGGGCTCCTGGCTTCCTCCTGTGTGTCTTTCTGCTCTCACACTCTTCCCACATTGACACCGAACACTTTGCTCCTGACACTTGTGGGAATAGGAGGTGGGGAAGTTTTCCCCACACCAGGCATTCTCTGGGACACGAGCTGGGGGTTCTCAGTTTAACAGTTCTGACACTATCAGATTCCACAGGTTGCAGGCTCAGTTCCACGAGGTTGTTCCCACCGCATTGCCCACGCCAGTCACAAGGAGTAGGTCCCCAGGTCATCCACACTCTGGGGCATGGCCACACACGGGAGGTTCCCCCAGCCCTTCCTCAGGTTTGGTTAATTGGCTAGAGCGACTCACAGCACTCTGGGAACACTTACTTGTGTTTACCAGTGCATTAGAATAAGGTAAAGGATATGAAGCATAGTAACTTCCATCTTGCATAAAAAACTGCTGTTTGAGACTCTGTCATTGTAAACTCTGTCACTTTAAGACAGTCCCTTATTCTATAAAATGACTTTGTTTTTGGTTCAAATTATAGAAAAAGATAAACTTAACTGTCTGACCTTGCAAGCTAGCCATCCAATGTAATAGACTAATATATACTAATAGTTCCCATATTCTTATGCCAAGTACTAACTCATTGTGTATTCAAGGTTATAACTATCTGTAACAATAATCCACAGAGAGCTCTTTGTGAAATCTGCAAACAAAGAAGCTTGAAAAGTATTAATACAGAAAACTTCCTGTGTGTGTTGCTCAGAGATTTGGAAGAGACACCTCCCTCTGGCCCACGCGATAAACCACTCCTAATTAATTGGTTCATTAAGGCATCTTGTACTCACTCGTTGATTTAAGATACAACAGATACAGGTGGACAGGCAGGTAAAAGATGCATTGGGTGAGGTCTGGGAGAATCCTGAGCACAGGAGTTCTGTCCCTGAAGAGTTGGGCTATGTCACCTTTCCCGGTATGGATGTGTTTACCAAGCTGGAATGTTTCTGAACCTCATGCAATTGGGAATTTTAGAGAGGCTTCCTCATGCAGCACAATCAATTACTCCCTTCATTCCCAGGCTCTGCCCCTTCTCTGGAGGATGGGATGGGTGGGGTTGAATATTCTAAGCTTCTAATCATGGCTTGGTCTCTCTGCTGACCAGCCCCCATCTACTGAGAGTCACCTCAATAGGGCAAAAGATGCTCCTAGTGCTCTTATTACTTAGGAAAGTACAAGGTTTTCAAGACCCCTATGTTAAGAACTAGGGGAAGAAACCAATATGTGTGTGTGTGTGTGTGTGTGTGTGTGTGTGTGTGTATGTATATATATTCATTCTATTATCTCATATGTACTTTTGGCAGAAGTCATTGAAATATATCATTAATATCTCTGCATATGACTCTACATAAACTATATCTCAGTAAAAATGAGTAAAAAGCCATGGCGGGTTTGGCTCAGTGGTTAGAGTATCAGCCCATGGAGTGAAGGGTCTTGGATTCGATTCCTGCTCAAGGGCATGTGCCTCGGTTGCAGACTGGATCCTTGGCCCGGGACAGTGTGCATGCTGGAGTGACTCAATTGATGCCTCTCACATTGATGTTTCTCTCTCTCTCTTTCCTCTCTCTTTCCCTCCTTCCTTCCTCACTTCCACTCTCTCTAAAAATCAGTGGAAAAATATCCTCTGGTAAGGATTTTTAAACAGTGAGTAAAAAAAGCAAATTCATAAAACTGAAATTTAAATGCCAGAATAATTCCTCTGATTATTAAACAAGCCCAAGTTTTAAATGTGTTTTCTCTTGGCTGCCCTTCTGCTTTAGTTGTCAGGGAGAGCATCTCCAATCAGGCACTTGTCCCAGTCCTTGGGGCCCAAAATATATGTCAATTTGGAGTTCTATTGTGACCAAGAGAAGACAAATTCACCAATATAAAATTAGATGGGAGTGAGAATATTTATTTTAAACTGGAGGCCCATTGCACAAAGATTCATGCAAGAATAGGCTTTCCTTCCCCTGGCTTCCCTCCCGGCTACCCAGAAGACTGAAAGTCCTCGCTCTTGGCCGCAGCACTGCTCCTGTAGCTCCCTCCACCCCCTGGCCTTCCCCTCATAACAGGTGTTTTGCCACACCTGGTCACTCTGCACCTGTGTATGCAAATCAATTCACCATCTTTGTTGGGTTAATTTGTATACTTGCTCCTGATTGGCTGGTGGGTGTTATGGATGTGCATATTTCTCTTTTATTAGTGTAGATGTTAAAATAGCCATAGCAAATTTTCAAAATTGTAAAAAGCTCACCGAAGCTGGTTTGGATCAGTGGATAGAGCTTCAGCCTGTGGACTGAAAGGTCCCAAGTTTGATTCCAGTCAAGCGCATGTACCTTGGATGTGGGCACATCCCCAGTAAGGGGCATGCAGGAGGCAGCTGATTGATATCTCTCTCTTATCGATGTTTCTAACTCTCTATCCCTCTCCCTTCCTCTCTGTAAAAAATCAATAAAATATATTAAAAAAATAAAATTGTAGAAAGCTCATAAATACCACAAGCACTACAAATCTAATGTAATATTTTAATTGATTTATTGCCTGACAAGCCTCTATAATATTTTTCCATTCATATGTTTTCCATTCATCTGTATTCTCTTTGATTGTCTGTTTATATGAGAGATATTCTGTAATATCGTGTTCTATATAAGGAAAAGAAAGATATTTCACTGTTGTAGCATAGTTTTATATGTTCATTATATGTATTATGTTTATTATATACTAGAGCCTCGTGCATGAAATTTGTGCATGATAGGGTCCCTAAGCCATCAGGGCCAGCCAGGGCCTTCCTTCATTCCATGCCACCCCCTGGTGGTCAGCACATGTCATAGTAAGCAATTGAACTCCAGGTCTTCTGGTCAAACTCCCGAGGGACAATTTACATATTAGGCTTTTGTATATATAGATGTGTATTATTGTTTTCAGGGATGTATAAAGGTGCAACTTTGTCCACAGAAGTTTGGGGTTGTAGATTTATGCTCTGGAAATACTCTTTTGTGTGAGTCTCATAGAAATGTACAATGTGTTTATAGTTAGGAATGCTGCATTATGAAATATATTTCTGATTAAAGAGTACTTCTGTCTTGACTAGGCATCTTGGAAAACCAAATCCTGTACTACAGTGCCTCACAATGACAAGAATCCCCTGTGGCCCAGCCTCTGCTTCCATACATCCCAGAGCTTGTTCTTCCACCATGACCAACATAACTGGGTGCCAGGCATCCTTGCTACTGCAGTAGGATCACTGGCCTCACCTTCCTGTCCAGTTGGGTGAGTGGGCTCCTCAGATGATAATGTTCTCATAAGTGATCCCAGGAGCCCAGTACTAACTTAACTCTACAGGAATGACTGTGAATCTCATAGAGATGTTCTATTAACCCCAAACTAAATGTATCCCCAGCTCCACTTTGCCTTAGCCAGATCCAAGTCTTGCTAGGACCACCCAGTAGGGTTGGATCTGAGGAGGCAGATGACCAAGGAAAGTTGGCTGTAATTAAAATAATGCATTTTGCCAATTTTACAGAAACATCTGACCATTTGGACATGGTGCTGGGCCTCTTCTGGGAACTGGGGAAGGGCTCTGTGAGTGGGTGGCCCTGAAGCTTAGTTTTAATTCACTTTGTTCATGTTAATCAGCTTCCACTTATAATTCTTTGCTAGTTGGACACATCTTGAGAGCCCTGTCTCATTCTAATTATGCAGACCTTTATTTTTCCTCAAAAAAAAAAAGTCTTATTTTTGTGTTTGATTTCTGTTTGATGAGCAAGGTGTCTAGTTTCTACACAAGATGATCCTAAATTTAAACAGCAATTCATCTATCAGAGGACACCAAAAAAAAAGAATGCCCAAGTGGAGCTCTGGCGAATGCACTGACTTTGAACCACAGCACCCCCTGGGGGAACTGGGAATCTAACCATTTTGATGACATTAGGTTTTGTTCACTATCTCCAATTATGGTGAGAGTCAAAAAGGTGAAATAACTAGACAGAAACTTCAAAAAGGAATATTGAGATGGATATAGGGACAGAAGCTGGAAAAATTCAGACTTTCTTTGAAAACTCCAGATGAAAGAGTAGTCGGTTATTTTCTCCAAGAGAAAGATAAGTTAGTTGTCTCCTTATGGGTAGAGAATTTAGACCCTCTGGCCCATTAAGATCCTTTCTGGATCAAAGATATAATGGATATGTACATAATGAATAATACATAAATAAAAATCTGAGTAGAAACCAAGATGGCAGCATAGGTGAACCCCTAAACTGCTGCCTCTCACAACAATTTCAAAACTACAACTAAAAGACAGAACGGACATCATCCAGAACCACAGGAAAGCTGGCTGAGTGCAAATTCTACACCTAGAAAGAAAGAGAGGGGCTCATGGAGACTCAGAGGAGTTGCAAAAAGCTGAGGTACAGAGACACGCATGGAGAGGACGGGCAGCAGAGTGCCTGGCTGGCTTCCTCTTGTGGGAGGGAGACAGAAACTCCCGACTGCACTAAACCCCACTTCCGACTTCACAGAAGCCCAGTTCCGTGCAAGACTCATATGGGGATAGTCTGGACTGTTGTGAAAAGGGAGGAGTGCACAGTAACTTAGGGGAGTCGCAAAAGACAGAGGTCTGGAGGCACGTGAGCACAAGGGTGCACACAGAGGGCTGACTGCTGATTGTGCCACTGGCTTTATCTATCAGGAGGGAGACAGAACCTCCCAACTGTGCTGAAATCCATGTCCAACTGCACTGAACCCCAGTTTCAGGTGAGGCCCTAGGAACCCAGACTCTTATGGGTCCCTGGAGCACATGGAAACTAAGGGGATTTGGAAAGGCAAGTGCAAGTGCACAGAGAGGGCTGCAGTGATTACCAAGGGACACTGAGACCTGGGGCTCATAGGGCAGGGATGATGGGAAGCCAAGAATATCTGCTTAGCCCTGAGACTCTGCCCCATCCAAGCTGAGCACAGAGGCTTTTGCAATTTTGCAAGTCTTGTATCATAAGGCTGACTCCAACACAGAAATTTTCCTGACATAGACACAGCTGATCCTCGCAACCAATTGGCTTGGAGGTCAATTCCCCCCAGTGATACCAACAACAATCAAGACTTAACTACAACAAGGCTGTACACACAATCCAAAAAGGGGTGCACCACGAGAGTCCATTTCAGGTAACTGGAGAGATGGAGCTACTGGACCATATAGGACACCTAGTACACAGAGCTACTCTACCAACTCAGGAAAGCAGCAAAAATGCAGAGACAAAGGAACAGATCACAAACGAAAGAAATGGAAGAAAACAAATGACTGGATATAGAGTTCAAAACCACGGTTATAAGGTTTTTCAACAATTTCCTAGAAAAGATGGATAAATTTAGTGAACCCAAGGGGAGATGAAAAAGGACCGACTAGAAATTAATCATACACTGACTGAAATAAAAAATATTATACAGAGACCTAACAGCAGACTAAAGGAACACAAGAATCAAGTCAAAAATTTGAAATACAAAGAAGCAGAAAACACTCAACTGGAAAAGCAAAAAAGAAAACAGAATCCAAAAATTGGAAGATAGTGTAAGGAGCCTCTGGGACGACTTTAAGTGTACCAACATCAGACTTATGGGGATGCCAGAAGAAGAGAGAGAGCAAGATATTGAAAACCTACTTGAAGAAATAATGAGTGAAAACTTCCTACATCTGAAAGAAATAGACTTACAAGTCCAGGAAGTGCACAAAACCTCAAACAAAAGGAATCCAAAGAGGACCACACCAAGACATACCATGAGTAAAATATCAAGAGCAAAAGACAAAGAGAGAATATTAAAAGCAACAAGAGAAAAACAGTTCATTACCTACAAGGAAACACCCATTCGATTGTCAGCTGATTTCTCAACAGAAACTATGTAGGCCAGAAGGGAGTGACAAGAAATATTCAAAGTGATGAATAGCAAGAACCTGCAACCAAGATTACTCTACCCAGCAAAGCTATCATTCAGAATTGAAGGGCAGATAAAAAGCTTCACAGATAAGAAAAAGCTAAAGGAGTTTATCACCACCAAACCAGTATTGTATGAAATGCTGAAAGGTATTCTTTAAGAAGAGGAAGAAGAAAAAAAACAGGAAAAGATAAAAATTATGAACAATATATACATATCAACAAGTGAATCTAAAAATCAAGTGTATTAAAAATCTGATGAACAGAATAAACTGGTGAATATAATAGAATCAGGAGCATAGAAAGGGAGTGGACTGACAATTCCGAGGGGGAAAAGGGTGGGGGAGGGGTGCAGGGAGAGATTGGACAAAAATCATACACTAATGGATGAGGACCATGAGAAGGGGTAGGTAAGGACAGAGGTGGGGGGTTGGAACCAGGTGGAGGGGAGTTATGGGGGGAAGAGGAACAATTGTAATAATCTGAACAATAAAGATTTATTAAATAAAAAAATAATAAATAAATAAATAATAAAAAATATGATACCCTCCCTCAGTTCTACTCAGCTCTGTACTATTCTAAGAGGTGGTATGTTATAATGAAAAGTACAGCCGAAACCGGTTTGGCTCAGGGGATAGATCATCAGCCTGCAGACTGAAAGGCCCCAGGTTCGATTCCGGTCAAGGGCATGTATCTTGGTTGCGGGCACATCGCCAGTAGGGGGCGTGCAGGAGGCGGCTGATCCATGTCTCTCTGTCATTAATGTTTCTAACTCTCTATCTCTCTCCCTTCTTCTCTGTAAAATATCAATAAAAAATATTTTTAAAAAAAGAAAGAAAGAAAAGAAAAGTACACCAGGAGTCGAACTTGGGTTTAGTCTCTACTCTGTCATTGCTATCTTTGTGACTTTGGGTTAGCCAGTT
Organism: Lasiurus borealis; assembly: GCA_004026805.1. Classification (NCBI taxonomy): domain Eukaryota; kingdom Metazoa; phylum Chordata; class Mammalia; order Chiroptera; family Vespertilionidae; genus Lasiurus; species Lasiurus borealis. Next base: position 29,990 of record PVJN01010943.1, read on the forward strand.
AACCTTTCCGAGTCTCAGTTTCTCATTTGTAAAATATTAGTTATAGGTCTACCTCATCAGATTGTGAGAATTAAATGAAATAATCCATGGAGAGCTGTGGAATAATGCCTGACACATAAATGTTCAATATATATTAACTATTATGGTGATTGCTGTTAGATGGTTTAAAATCCTTGTTCTCTCACTTACTAGCTGTGAAGCTGCGAGAAGTTATGTAACTTTTCCAAGACTCGTGTCCTCATGAATTATATGCAACTCTATATGATTTCTACTAAAATTGGAGATAAGATATCTGCATTTAATATAGTTGAGATTCTTAAAAGTGGAAACGGTAATACTTGTGAGCAGGCAGCTCAGTAAGAAATAATGGTGTATTAGAAAAGGATTTCCAAACCATATCACTCTTGTTCATATAGAACATCATTTAGAATGGAAAAGCTGTGCAATGTAGCCTGGAGGGGCCAGTGAAAGGAGTTGAGTACCCAGATGTTAGCAGCTGCATCTACTTAAAGGTATTTGACATGGCAGGAGATGGAGAGTATAATATGACACACATTTTTGAAGGAATATGTGATAGCCTGACTCCAAGAGAGCCCCCGAATGCCCTGTCTCCTGGTATTCACACCCTTGTGTCCCTTCCCACAGGTCGTCTCTGTAACCAACAGAGTATGGCAGAAGTATGTCGCTTTTTATATTGAGATATAATGCACACTTATAAAAGTCATCCATTTAAAATGTGTGATCAGTAGGCAGAGAAGGGAGTTACTATGCTGGCTGGGGTGGTCGTCTCTGACTATTGGGAAATTGGACTATGATTACCCAGTGAAGGTGAGGAAGCGACTGTCTAAAACACAAGAACTCTCCTAGGACATCTATTAGTATCACCATGCCTTGTGGTTAAGGTCAATGGAAACTACGCAGCCCCACGCAAGCAGGACTACTAATAGTCCAGACCTTCAGGAATGAAGGTTTGAGTCATCCCTCCAGGTAAGGAACCATGGCTAACTGAGGTGCTTGCCAAGAGCAGAGGACATATATAAGGGCAGATAGAAACACTAACTATGAACACATAGCAGTTACAGAAGTGAGTATTTCTTTCTTGTTTTGTTATGAACATGTTTGTGTGCGTGTGTATGTATCATGTAACCTAAGAAGGATATGATGCATATGTTGATTTTATGTCATAGCATTTAAGCATTGTTTCTGAAAACATTTACAGCTTTATTGATAGAAGAATGACCTAGAACACTGTATGAGTTGAGCATTGAACTTTACATCACAGTTTTTAAGTTACGGGTATCAAGGAGAAGAGAAACATCATCCAAGGAGTCTCTGTCCTCTTCTGGGGGAAGGTGGGCATGTTTTCAGTTGTACACAGGATAATTGTACCATTTTAGGCAGAAATATGACCTTGTTATTTTATTTATTTGACGACTAAGTATGTTTTAAGGAGATTAAAGGGTGGATTTGTGATGGTTAATTTCATATGTCAATTAGTCTGGGTCATGGTGACCCAATATTTGGTCAGACATTATTCTGGGTGTTTCTGTGAGGGTGTTTTTGGATGAGATTAATAGTTAAATCAGTAGACTTTGAAGAAAGCAGCTTAAGCTCCATAATGTGTGTGCCTTTATCTAATCAGTGGAGTACCTTATTAGAACAAAGTCTGACCTCCCCTCAGGGAAAAGAAATTCTGCCTGCTGGAGGACTTTCGACTTGAACTTCAATAGTGGCTTTTCCCTGGTTATCTCCAGCCTGCTGACGCACCCTATGGATTTTGGACTTAACAGCTCCCAATAGCTTTGAGAGCCAATTCCTTAAAATCAATCCCTCTCTCTCTTATGCAACTATCACCACTCCATAATTCCAGAACACCCGCCAAAGAACCCCTGTACCCAATTAACCATCTCTTCCCGTTTGCTTATCTCCCCAGCCACTGGCACCACTAATTTAGTTTCTGGCCATTAGATGGATGTACCACATTTTGTGCATCCACTCATCAGCTGGTAGACATATGAGTCATTTCTACCTTTCAGCTAATATAAATAGTGCTGCTATGAATTTAAGTTATTTTTATTCTTTGTTGTTCATCTACTACTAGCTAGCAGTATTGCACTACAATTGGAAGCAGTAAGGTTGCTATTTTTACTTTGGGTTGAGGTTTCCTTTGTGGCCTGCAATGTGATTAATTTTAGAAAAGTGTCACCAGCACTTGGAAACAAGATACATGCTTCGTATGCAGTTTTACATACCTAATTAGTTCTCTATTTATTTTTTTAATTATCTGAGCTTTATTTGCCTGAGGTAAGGTAAATCTCAAGTTGGCAGTTTCAGGGTTAAGAATGGGAATACCCAGGAGCTTGGATATTGGTTTGTTTTTATAAATGTATAATGAAGTGACATTTTTATTTATATATTGACGTATGCAAATATCAGTTCTCCAATTTTAGCATATATCCATCAGCCCAAAAAGTTCCCTTATGCCTCCTTGCAGTAAATCCCCACTTCTACTAAACTGCTTTCAGTCTCCACAGATTTGCCTTTTCTCAGCACGTCATTTAGATGGAATCATAAATACGTTATCCATTGTGTTGGTGTTTTTCACTTCCCAGAATGTTTTTTCAATTTTGAGATTAACCCATGATATGGTATTTATCTGTAGTTCATTCCCTTCCGGAGTAATATAAGGATATACTACATTTTGTTTATCTATTCACCAGTGGATTGATGTTTGGATGGTTCCCAGTTTTTGTCTATTGTGAATTATGCTGCTGTGAGCATTTGCTTAAAAATCTTTGTGTGGGCATAAGTTTACATTGATTGTGAATAGATAGCTGGGAGTAAAACTGCTCCATTGTATGTTAAGTTTATACCTAACTTTTTAAATTAAGAAACTGTTTTCCAAAGTGGCTATGCCATTTTACATTCCCTCTAGCTAGCAAGGTATGAGTATTTCACCTACATCCCCACTGACACTGGGTATTGTTTTATTTTTCAATGATGATATTGTACTAGGTGCGTAGTAGTAGTCTTACTGTGGTTTTAATTTCCATTTCCTTCAGGTTTTGGGCATGTCTTCATGGGCTTATTAACCATTCATATATCTCCTTTGATGATATATGAATACAAATCTAATGCCTATTACTTAATTTTATTGTTTATCTTATTACTGAGCCATAGGAGTTCTTTATATATTCTGGTTACAAGCTCTTTGTCAGATGTGCAAATGTATTTCCCAGTTTATGTTTTGATTTTTTCAGTTTATTAACACTGTTGAAAAGCAAGAGTTTTAAGTTCTGATGCATCTGTTTGATTAATTTGTTATGTTATAGGTCATGGTGAGGTATCATGTTTAAGAAGTCCTTGCTTAATCCAGGTCACAAAGATTTCCTTCAATATGTTCTTCTAGAATTTTATACCTTTAACTCTTACATTTAAGTATATGACCTATTTCAAGTTGATTTTTGGGTGCTGTGGGTTAAGGATCACCCAGGACCGTTTGTTATTGAAAAGACTGTTCTTTCCTACATTGAACTGCCAGGACTGCTTGTTGAAAAATGAATTGGCATAAATATAAGGATATAGTTCTTAATTCTGACCCTCAATTTGGCTGCATTGACATCTATATACTTACACTAAAATGACCCAAGCTGTATCTTTATAGTCAGTTTTAAAATCAGGTACACAAAATCCTATACTGTTCTTACTTTTCAAAATTGTTTTGGTTATTTCAGATGCTTTGCATTCCAAGTATATTTTGGGAACAACTTGTCAATTTCTCTTAGAATGCATTCTGAGATTTAAATATGGGTTACATTGAATCTATAGATTATTTGGGGGACAATTGCCACATGCTAATATTAAGTCTTCCTATCACGAGTGTGGAATGTCTTCCCACTACTTCGCACTTTCTTAACAATGCTTTCTAATTTTTGGTGTACTTGTCTGTTTTGTTTGTTTATTTTTTTGTTAATTCTCACCCAAGGATATTTTTTCCATTGATTTTTAGAGAGTAGGAGAGACGAGAGAGAAGAAAGAGAGAGAGAGTGAGAGAGAGAGAGAGAGAGAGAGAATCATCCATATGAGAGAGACACATCTATTGGTTGCCTCCTCCATGGCCAGATGGAACCTGCAACCCAGGCACATGTCTTTGACTGGGTGAGAATCAAACCCAAGACCCTTTGGTGACTGAGCAGATGCTCTAACTACTGAGCACACTGGCCAGAGCAGTGTACTTGTCTTATTAATTACATTTGCTTCTAAGCATTTTGTTCACTTTAATGCTATAATGAAAAGAATTATTTTCTTGATTTCATTTTTGGATTGTTTGTTGCTAGCATATAGAAAGAAATACAATTTCTTTTTATTTTTATCTTCTATCCTGAAAACATGCTAAACTCATGTATTAATCATAGTGATGTTTTTATTGACTCTTTAGAATCTCTCTACACATCATCCTGTATCCCAGATTATACCATCTGGGGGAAAAGACTAACTTCTTCCTCAGCCTGTATGCCTTTATTTCTCTAGCCTTATTGTATTTCTCCAGTTCATTGATGAATGGGGGTACTGAGAGCAGTTTTCCTGCCTTCTTCTTGTTATTAGAGGGAAAACAGTCCTTCATTATTAAGAATAATGTTGGCTGTGGGTTTTTGTAGATGCCAGTTTTACAAAGTTGAGGAAGCTCTCTTCTATTTTTATTTTGTTGAGACTTTTTACCACAAATATTTTGGGGCTGTTGTCAAATGCTTTTTCTGTTTCTATTAAAAGAATTATGTGGACCAAAACCGGTTTAGCTCAGTGGATAGAGCATCGGCCTGCGGACTGAAAGGTCCCAGGCTGGATTCTGGTCAAGGGCATGTATCCTGGTTGTGGGCACATCCTCAGTGGGGGGTGTGCAGGAGGCGGCTGATCGATGTCTCTCTCTCATCGATGTTTCTAACTCTCTATCCTTCTCCCTTCCTCTCTGTAAAAAATCAATAAAATATATTTTTTAAAAAAAGAAAGAATTATGTGGGTTTTTATCCTTTAGTATGGTGTATTACATTATTGGTTTTTGAATGTTAAATCAACCTTGCATATTTGGGATAAATGACACCTGGTCAGGGTGTATAATCCTTTTTACAGGTGGTTTGATTTGATTAGCTAACATTTTGTTAAGGATTTTTGTGTTTGTGTTAACTAGGGATATGAGCTGTTGTTTTCTCTTCTTCACATGTTGTTTGGTGTTTGTTTTTAGCTTTGTTATTGGAGTAATGCCAGACGCAGAATGAGTTGGCAAGTGCTCCTTCTCTCTTTGCGGAAAGTGTTTACGTGGGATTGACATTATTTTCTCTTTAGACATTTGGTAAAATACCCATTGAAGCTATCTAAGCCTGAGCTTTTCTTTGTAGAATTTTAATTACAGATTATCTTTATTATAGATCTCTTTAGACTGTTTATTTTTCAGTCAATTTTAGTAATTTGTGTCTTTCTAGGAATTTATCCACTTCATCTAAGTTATCTAGTTGTTGGTACAAAGTTGTCCATAGCATTCCTTTATATTCTTATTATTTTTGTAACGTGTATATTGATGTTCTCTTTTTTATTTATGATATTGGTCATTTTTGTCTTTTTTCCTTTTTCTTGGTCAATCTACCTAAAGTTTATCGATTTTATTGAGCTTTCCGAAGAACTTTGTATCTACTGATTTTTCTATTAATTTTCTGTTTTCTATTTCACTGAGCTCTTTATTGTATCCTTCCTTATGCATGCTTTAGGTTTGCTTTATTCTTCTTTTTCAACTTGTTAAAATGGGAACTTAGATTATTGATTTGAGGTTTCCCTTTCTAATATAGGTGCCTGAAGATTTTCCCTAAGCACTGCTTTACATGTCCCATATATATATATATATATAAAATCCTAAACAACCAGTTGATTAGTTGACTGGTCAACCATTTTACCAGCCGCTATGATGTGCACTGACCACCAGGGGCAGACGCTCAATGCAGAAGCTGCATCCTGGTGGTCATTGTGCTCCCATAGTGGGAGTACCACTCAGCTAACCAACAGATGCCAGACGCCAGGCTCATGGCTGGCGAGCACAGTTGTGGTGACATGAGCCTCTCCTGCCTCTGCAGCAGCACCATTGAGCTGCAGCGGCAGGCACAGTGGGGCCAGGATGAGCAGGAGCAGCATGGTGCATGGCCTGGGCTCGGGCTCCTCTCGGGCTGCCTGCCACTTCAAACACCACTGCATCCCCTGAGTGGTCCCAGATTGCAAGAGGGCTCAGGTCAGGCTGAGGGACCCCAGTGGTGCATTAATCCATGCCCTGGGCTTCTAGTGTTAATATTAATTTTCATTAAGTTCAAAATATTTTAGAATTCCAGTTGTGAGTTCTTCTTTGACCCATAGGTTACTTAGAAGTGTTTTACTTAAAACCAAAGAGTTTAGTACTTCACCATTTTTTTTCCTGTTGATTTATAATTTAGCTCCATTGTAATCAGATATACTTCGAATGATTAAAATCCTTATAAATCTATTGAGACTTGTTTTAGGACTAGTATAAGATCTATGCTGGAGAATATCCCATGTGTCTTGAAAGAATATGTTTTCTGTTGTTGCGGGGTGGAGTGTTACATAAAATGTTAGAGTAAATTGGTTAATAGTGTTGCTAACGTCTTCTATATCCTGGCTAATTTTCTGTTTAGTTGTTCTACCAATTAACTGAGAGGTGAGCAATGAAGTTCAATCTCTAATTATTAAACTATCCATTGCTCCTTTCAAACCTGTCGACTTTTGCCTCAATATTTTAATATATTTTATTGATTTTTTACAGAGAGGAAGGGAGAGAGATAGAAAGTCAGAAACATCAATGAGAGAGAGACATCGATCAGCCGCTCCCTGCACGTCCCACAGTGGAGATGTGCCCGCAAGCAAGGTACATGCTCCCAACCGGAATCGAACCCGGGACCTTTCAGTCCGCAAGCCAACACTCTATCCACTGAGCCAAACTGGTCTTGGCTGCCTCAATATTTTAGGGCTCTAACACGTAGTATGTGTGTTAGAAAAAAACACTGTTTTTTCTTATATATACATGCCTATGATAAAGTTTAACTTATAAGTTAGGTGCAGTAAGAACTTAACAATAACTAATAATAAAATAGAGCAATGATAACAGAATACTAGAAAAAGGTCTGTGAATGTAGTCTCTCTCACTTGCTTTCATTTTCTCTCAAAATATCTTATTGTGCTGTGCTCACCCTTGTATCATGATGTGAGGTGATAAAAATCCTATGTGATGAGTTGATGTGAGGGGAATGAGACATGGTGAAGTGAAATAAGGGTGACTTGAACACCAGCACTGTGATGCCCGACATCCATCTGATAACCAAGCAGGCTATTAAGTGACTAACGGGAGGGAGCATCTACTGTGCAGAGACGCTGGACAAAGGGATGAGTCAAAGCAGGACAAAGCAGGATGCATGAGATTTCATCATGCTACTTAGAAGGGCACGCAATTTAAAAGGCATTATTCATTCTAAAATTCCATTTAATATTTTCAGACGACAGTTGATTGCAGGTAGTGGAAACTGTGGAAAGTAAAACTGCGGGTGAGGGAAGACTACTCTATTTCGTTTCCCATTATTTTACTTTAAACACTTGTGTGTCTTTGAGTCTTGAAATGTGGTTTTGCAGTCAGAACACATTTGGATCTGTTTTGTTTTGTGTGTTTTTTTATCCAGTCTGACAATACCTGCCTTTTTAAATTTGTTTTTTAATTTTTTTTTCACCTATTCATTTTTTTTTCACCATTAATTTTTAGAGAGAATAGAAGGAAGGGAGACAAAAAAGAGAAACATCAATGTGCAATAGACACATTGATTGGTTGCCTCCCCAAAGTGCCCCTGCGAACCTGCAACCCAAGTATGTGCTTTGACCAGAATCAAACCAATGGTACCTTTAGGTACTTGGGCCAATACACTACTGCTGAGACAAACTGGCCAGGGCAATATCTGCCTTTGGATTGAAATATTTAGTTCATTCACATTCAATGTAATTATTGATATGGTTGGATTCATATCCGATATATTTTATCTGTTTTCTGTCTAAATCATTTTGTTACCCTGTTCCTTACTGTCTTAAATGTTAAACAAAAATGTTAGTCACCATTAAAATTGCTGTTGATTTTTGAATTGTCCTCTTAGTATTTTTTTCTAGGGTTGACAATATTCATCTGAATTGATCACTGCTTATTTTAGATTAATATTTATGAAATTCTGGAAAAACACAGAAACTTTATTACATTATAGCTCCCTTCCCCATTCCCTCCTCTCAACTGTACACCCATAGTTATATATTTATATTTAATATTTTTATATAGCTTATATATAGATATAGCATAGTAAATGTGCTATTACATCTATGTATGTTATAAACCCAACAATGTGCCGAAACTGGTTTGGCTCAGTGGATAGAGCATTGCCCTGTGAACTGAAAGGTTCCAGGTTCTATTCCGGTCAAGGGCACGTATCCTGGTTGTGAGCACATCCCCAGTAGGAGGCGTGCAGGAGGCGGCTGATCGATGTCTCTCTCTCATCGATGTTTCTAACTCTCTATCCCTCTCCCTTCCTCTCTGTAAAAAAATCAATAAACTATATTTGAATAAATAAATAAATAAATAAATAAATAATAAAGCCAACAATGCGCCCTAATCGGTTTGGCTCAGTGGATAGAATATTGGCCTGTGGACTCAAGGGTCCCAAGTTTGATTCCAGACAAGGGCATCTACCTTGGTTGTGGGCATATCCCCAGTGGTGGGTGTGCAGGAGGCAGCTGATTGATGTTTCTCTCTCATCAATGTTTCTAGCTCTCTCTCCCTTTCCCCTTTTTTCTGTAAAAAATCAATAAAATATATTTTTAAAAAATAAATCCAACAATGCAGTATTAATTTTTGCTTTAACTAATGTTATATCTACACTAATAAAAGATAAAGATGCAAATTAACCATACCTTTGAACACCCACCAGCCAATCAGGAGTGAGGATGCAAATGAACCCAACAAAGATGGTGGATTAATTTGCACCAAGCAGCTGGGGGTGGGGTAGGATGCAGGCATTCCACAACACCCCAGCCACTCAGGGCCTCTGGCAGTGTGGGAAGGCAGGGCCAGAGCAAAAAGCAGTGGCTCTGGGGCTGGGGCTGGAGCAGAAGGGCAGTGCTGGCAACCAGGGAAAGGAAAGCCCATTCTTGCACGAATCTTTGTGCGTCAGGCTTCCAGCCTTTTAAATAAGCAAAGAAAAAATTATAGTCATTCAAAAATTAATCACTTTTGTGGTCTTTATTCCCTTCTTTGGATTTGAACTTCGGCCTCATATCATTTATTTTTAGCATGAAGGACTTTTTTTAATATTAGTGTAAGGTAGGTCTAAGATAAATTCTCTTAATTTCTGTTTATCTGGGAATCTTATTGTATTTCATTTTATTTTTTATTTTTTGGGGGCCATGTGATAGTTAATTTTGTGTCAGCTTGACAATGACATGATGTGCCCAGAATAAATATTACTTCTGGGTCTGTCTGTAAGGCTATTTCCAGATGAAATTAGCCCTTTAATCTACAGAATCAGAAAGATAGATTGCCCTCCCAATGTTGGTGGGCCTCATCCAATCTGCTGAGAGCCAGAATGGAACAAAAGGCAGAGGAAGGAAGAGTTCACCCCTCTGTCTGCCTGCTGAGCTGGGACATTGGCCTTCTCCTGCCTGGGACAGAGGCTTATACTATCAGCTCCCTAGTTCTAAGACCTTTGAATTCAGATTGGAATTATCCCACTGGCTCTCCTGGGCCTCTGTTTTGCAGAGGGTAGACTGTAGGATTTCTCATCCTCTATAATTGAGTGAGCTAGTTTCTCATAATAAATCTCTTGCTAGATAGATACATAATCTCCCTTCTCTTTCTCCTACACACACACACACACACACACACACACACACACACCACTTATAACGTACCATTTCAATAAATTTCTTTCATATCTAGTACCCAAATAGAATGAGCATACTTACTAGAAACAGAAATATCAGAATCCACCAATACAACTTCAATGTAAACAAGCATATGAGTGGTATTTTTTTAAAAAAGGATCTTATAGTACAAATGGCTATCACAGTAGCTAAGTTCTTTTTACCAGATAGAGCCATTTAGACCCTTTCAAAACAGCATCTCTTTATCTTGATATTGCCAGCTGAGATGTGTAGTGGAGGGAACTTCTTGACTAGAGAACTGGCTGGCCTGGCTCAGTGGTGAGAGCATCAGCTGACACACCAAAGGGTCGAGGATTTAATTTCTGGTCAAGGACATGTATCTGAGTTTTGGGTTCTAGCCCCAGACCCAGTCATTTAGTCAGAGTGCCCGCAGGAGGCAACCAATTGTGTGTTTCTCATATCAATGTTTCTTTCTCTCTCTCTCTCTTTCTCTCTCTCCCTCTCTCCCTCCTTTATCCCTCTCTCTAAAAATAATGGCATATCCATGGACACAGACAATTGTGTGGTGAAGGCTTGGGGAGGGCAGGAAACAGGTGGAAAGAAACAATGGAGGAAAATGGGGGTCATCTGTTATACCCTCAACAATAAAAGTAAATGATTTTTTAAAATCAATGAGAAAATAGCTTCAGGTGAGGGAAGTAACAGCATTAAAAAGTAAGTGAAGAGTTGGGAGTTGGTCTGGTATTGATGTAACAGAAACCTGCCCTCAGATTTACAGATATATTATTAAAAATTTACTTAAAAGACCTGGGAAATACCTTCTTTTAAGGGAAAGATTCCAAATATATGTTTCATGAATAATCCTATGTCTTCTGAATGTTGACAATAGTGTATTTAAAGTTCAAAACTTCATGTAAACATTTCTAGATAGCAAAGCAAGGTGATGTAGACTTGACTTTTAGACACTAGCAAAGTGTTTGCATTCAGATCAAACCAATTCAAACTTAACCTTGAATCCATGTATTTCATAAACTTGTTTTGTCTGGTATAAATAGGATATCAGGCAGCAATGAAATTTCCCTATTATTTTTTCCTCTTTTTGTTCCATTTACAGTGAAAAGCTTTTTTTCCCCCGTAGGCAGATGTTTATGTGTTTTGCTCAGCAAGGGATCCTCACACTACCAACATGAGTGTATTTTAAATGTGCAGGCAGATGCTTTTATATGTGTAGGAAGGAATTAGCTAATAATCACATCAAGGAAGAGAATCTGGTAGATATGTCCAGACTGGCTGTGAGCACAGTGGCAGCATTAAAAGCATCAGGGCTCTTCCTAGATAAGGAGAAAATCTCATGATCTCAAGTTAAATTGTAGGGGAAGCATTTTGGAGGAGTATTGTTTTCATTAAAAAGTGCTTTAGCTGCCTGGCTAGTGTGGCTTAGTAGTTCAGCATTGAACCATGAACCAAAAATTTGCTGGTTCAATTCCTGGTCAGGGCACATGCCTGGGTTGCAGGCTAGATCCCCAGTAGGGGGTGTGCAAGAGGAAGTCAATTGATGTTTCTCTCTCATTGATGTTTCTATCAATCTCTCCCTCTCCCTTCCTCTAAAATTCATAAAAACATTTTTAAAAACTAAGTTACCTGTTGGGGTATCAGAGGTCCATTGGTGTTGATGCTGCCCTCATACTTGGCACACCTGAGTGCCACTATTGTGTGTATACTACTTGGCTTCAACTTTAGGACTCCCTCGTCACCTGCCAGTGGCCACCATGAGCTCTTAGGAGGGGTGATTTAAAGCAATATTTTTTTAAAATACATTTTTATTGATGTCAGAGAGGAAGGGAGAGGGAGAGGGGGAGGAGAGGGAGGAAGGGAGGGGAAAAGATGGAAGGAAGGAAGGAAGGAAGGAAGGAAGGAAGGAAGGAAGGAAGGTCAGTGATGAGAGAGAATCATTGATCAGCTGCTTCCTGCATGCCCCACACCAGGGATCAAGCCAGCAACCCAGGCATGTGCCCCCACCAGGAATTGAACCATGACCTCCTGGTTCCTAGCTTAATGCTCAATCACTGAGTCACACTGATGGGCAAAAACAGCATTTTTAAGTAGCTCAAATAAACCTAATTCCAAGCAGTCTGACTAGAACCCTGCTGAGACACATGTCCTAATTCATCTAGCTTGGGCCATGGGCCCAGCTGTGGAAATTTAACCCATTTCCAAGACAGAATATCTGAGTCAGGCTGAGAACCTGGTTCCCTTCCTAGTCTCCTCTGGCTGTGAGCTGACTTTGAATGTAAAGACCTCTGAAGGGTTTGTGATTTAGTTAAAATGTATGACTTATTTCTTTGTTCATTTTTTCTTCTTCTTAATTTTCTAATATATTCAAGAATAAACTACAATGTGGTGTTAAACCCAGTTATATTAGAATAGTAAATTATTTTCCTAGTAAAAATAAGTGAAGAGATAGAAAAAGAGGGCTAGGGGAATAAAATGGCGGAAGAGATGGATGTATCCTGATCCCTGTCCCAGAGCAGACAGAAAGAACAGCTGAGGGTAACATGGGGAGTGTTTGTTGGTGAGTTAAGGGACAGCCATACTCCAGGAGAAGGTGGGGGACTGTTGGACAGGACTCTCCTGACTAGGCAGCCCCCAATGCTGTTGGGTTCCCTCCCGGAGGCACCAGCTCATATGCAGAGACCGCACCATTTTGAAGGGGAAAGTGAATGGTATCAGAAGCCTGAAAATCTACAGCTACGGCACCCACTGAATAACTGCAAACCCTGGAACACCGGTACCTAATTTGTACAAATACACAGATTCAGAGGAGCTCTACACTCCACCACAGAAAGGTCGGATTTTGCCTGGATAAGGAGAGAGAGAACTACATAATCAGACACCCGGAGAAGAAAGACCATGGGGAGACAAAGAAACAGCCCACATATGGAAGAAAAGCAGGCATCACCAGAAAAGGAAGTAAATGAAATGGAGGCAAGCAACCTACCAGAGAAATAGTCATAAGGTGGCTGGAAAGAATGGAAGACAAATCCAACAATATGAGTAAGAACCAAGAGGAAATGAAAAACCAAGAAAAAATGAAAAATGACATTGCTGCCGCAAAGAACTCAATAAAAAGAATCAAGAGTAGACTAGGAAAAGCAGAGGACCACATCAGTGAGCTAGAAGACAAGGTAAGAAAAAATACCCAAGTAGAACAGCTTTGAGAAAAAAAATTAAAAAGCAGGAGGAGAGCCTAAGGGAACTTTGGGACAACATGAAACAAAACAACATCCACATAATAGGGGTTTCAGAAGGAGAGGAAACTGAGCAAGGAATAGAAAACCTGTTTGAAGAAATAATGACAGAAAACTTCCCTGATCTAGGGAAGAAAACACACACACAAATCTAAGAAGCTCACAGAGTCCCAAGCAAAATGAACCCCAAAAGACTGACACCAAGGCACATTTTAATTAAATTGCCAAACACCAACAACAAAGAAAGAATCTTAAAAGCAGCCAGAGAGAGACAGAAAGTTACCTACAAAGGAACCCCCATCAGACTAACGACTGATTTCTCAACAGAAACTCATCAGGCCAGAAGGGAATGGAATGAAATATATAAAATCATGCAAAGGAAGGATCTGAATCCAAGAATACTGTACCCAGAAAGGCTACCAATCAAAATTGAAGGTGAAATCAGGAGCTTCACAGACATAAAAGGACTAAGGGAATTTATTATCACCAAACCAGGAATGGAAGAAATGCTAAAGGGTCTGCTGTATAAAAAGAAATAGGAAGTGAAGAAGGAACACAGGGATAAAGAATAAAAATGGTGACAAATAAGTATCTATCAATAATAACTTTAAATGTAAATGGATTAAATGCTCCAATAAAAAAAATATAGGGTAATGGATTGAATAAGAAAACACAACCCAACTGTTTGACATTGAAACTGGGACTCAGAACTATTGGACATTGAAATTGGGACTCAAACATTTTTTTGTTGTTGTTCTTATAGGTTTATTTCTAGCCTGCAGAGGCAAGATGTTTTTAAAGAAAAGAACCAGGGGAAAAAATAAAACATAACAAAAAAGAAAAAAAAAACAGATACAGAGGAAAAGAAGTAATGAACAGACCATCATACTACAGTGGGAAGGCAGGGGAGTTTGCGGGGGAAGGCTGTAAGAGATCAACTGAAGGACTTATATGCATGTATATAAGCGTAACCAATGGATACAAGACACTGGGGTGGGGGGCAGGTGAGGACATGTACTGGGGGTAAGGAAGGCAGGGCGGAGGTCAATATGGAAAGAAAAAAAAAGGAAACATATACTATTATTTGTAATACTTTAAACAATAAGAAAAGAAAACACAACCCATATATCTGCTGTCTACAAGAAACCCACCTCAGAAAAAAGATGCACACAGACTGAGGATGAAGGGATGGTGAAAAGGTTTTTCAGGTGAATGGAAATGAAAAGAAAAGCTGGGTAGCAATACTTATATCTGACAAACTAGATCTCAAAGTGAAGGACATAACAACAGATAAAGAAGGCCACTTTATAATACTAAAGGGAGGAATCCAACAAGAAGAAATAATTCTGGTAAACATATATGCACCCAATACAGGAGCACCCAAATACATAAAAAAAAACTTCCGGAGGATATCAAGGGAGAGATTGACAGCAATACAATCATACTAGGAGAATTTAATACCCCACTATCACCATTGCACAAATCCTCCAAACAAAAAATCAGCAAAGAAACATCAATCCTAAAAGGCTCACTAGACCAGATAGAATTCACTGACATCTTCAGATCATTTCACCCCAAAGCCACAGAATATACATTCTTCTCAAGTGCACAGGGGTCATTTTCAAAGATAGACCATATGTTGGTTCATAGGCAAGGTCTCATCAAATTTAAGAAGATAGAAATCATATCAAGCATCTTCTCAGATCACAGTGGCATAAAACTGGAAATCAACTACAATAAAAACAATCCAAAGAAATCAAACACATAGAGACTAAACAGCCTGCTATTAAAGAATGACTGGATTACCAGAGAGATTGAAGAAGAAATAAAAAACATCATGGCAACAAATGACAATGAAAACACAACAATCCAAAATCTATGGGATACAATGAAAGCAGTCTTGAGAGGGAACTTCATAGTTCTACAAGCCTACTGCAAAAAACAAGAAACAATGCTAATAAGTTACTTAACCCTACAACTCAAAGAATTAGAAAGAGAGCAACAAGAAAAGCCCAGCTGAAACTGGTTTGGCTCAGTGGATAGAGTGTTGACCTGCAGACTGAAAGGTCCCAGGTTTGATTCTAATCAAGGGCATGTATCTTGGTTGCAGGCACTTCCCCAGCGTGCAGGAGGCAGCTGATCAATGTTTCTCTCTCATCGATGTTTCTAACTCTCTATCCCTCTCCCTTCCTCTCTGTAAATCAATAAAATATATTTCAGAAAGAAAGAAAGAAAGAAAAGCCCAATGTAAAGCAGAAGGAAGGAAATAATAATGATCAGAGTGGAGATAAGCAACATAGAGACCAAAGAAACAATACAAAAGATCAACAAAATCAAGAGCTGGTTCTTTGAAAGGATAAACAACATTGATGAACCTCGCCAGGCTCACCAAGAAGCAAAGAGAGAAGATCCAAATAAACAAAATTAGAAATGAATGAGGTGAAATAACAGCAGACCCTACCGAAATACAAAGGATTGTTAAAAAAAAAAAATACTATGAACAACTGTATTCTAACAAACTAGACAACCTGGAAGAAATGGACATATTCCTAAAAAAATATAACCTTCCAAAACTCAAACAGGAAGAATCTAGACATCTCAATAGGCCAATAACTATGGAAGAAATTGAAGCAGTCATCAAAAAGCTACCAGCAAACAAAAGCCCAGGGCCAGACAGCTTCACAAGCCAGTTTTACCAAACATTCAAGGAAGAACTAAAATCTATCCTCCTCAGACTATTCCAAAAAATTCAAGAGGAAGAAACATTTCCAAGCTCCTTCCATGAAGTCAGCATCACCCTAATACCAAAACCAGATAAAGACAACACAGTGAAGGAGAATTACAGGCCAATATCCCTCATGAACATAGAGGCCAAAATCCTCAACAAAATTCTAGCAAATCAGATCCAGCAGTACATCAGAAATGTCATAGACATGACCAAGTAGAATTTATCCCAGGAATGCAAGGATGGTACAATATCCACAAATCAATAAATGTGATACATCACATAAACAAATTGAGAGATAAAAATCACATAGTCATATCAATTGATGCAGAAAAGCATTTGACAAAATCCAACACCCTTTCTTGATAAAAACCCTCAACAAGGTGGGAATAGAAGGATCATACCTCAACATCATAAAAGCTGTATATGATAAACCCCCGTCTAACATCATACTCAAAAGGCAATAACTAAAACCATTTCCCCTAAGAACAGGAACAAGACAGGGATGCCCACTTTCACCAGTCCTGTTAGACATAGCACTGGAAGTATTAGCCATTGCAATTAGACAACAAGAAGAAATTAAAGGCATCCAAATTGGAATAGAAAAGGTAAGCTGTCCTTATTTGCAGAAGAAATGATATTGAACATAAAAAACTGAAAGACTCCATCAAAAAACTAATTGACTTAATAAATGAATTTGGCAATGTAGCAAGATACAAAATTAATGCCACGAAATCTTGATATTTCTATATACCAATAGTGAGCTTACAGAAAGAGAGACTAAAAAAGCAATCCCATTTACCATCTCACCAAAAATATTAAGATACCTAGGAATAAACTTAACTAAGGAGGTAAAAGGCCTATAGGTGGAAAACTACAGGAAACTGAAAAAACAGAGAGAAAGACAAACAGATGGAAGAGCATACCATGTTCATAGATTGGAAGAATCAAGATCATTAAAATGTTCCTACTACCCAAAGCTATCTATAGATTCAATGCACTCCCCATTAAAATACCAACGGCATATTTCACAGACCTAGAAAGAACTCTCCAAAGATTCATCTGGAATAAACAAGCACCCCAAATAGCCACAGCAATCCTGAGAAAGAATAAAGTAGGTGGGATCTCAATACCAGATTTCAAGCTGTATTACAAAGCCACTGTTCTCAAAACAGCCTGGTACTGGCACAAGAACAGACACATAAACCAATGGAATAGAATAAAGAATCCAGATGTCAACACAAACCACTATGCTCAATTAATATTTGACAAAGGAGACATGAACATACAATGGAGTCAAAAGACAGTCTCTTCAATAAATGGTGTTGGGAAAATTGGACAGATATATGCAAAAAAATGAAACTAGACTACCAACTTAAATAAAACTCAAAATGCACAGGACTTAAACATAAGATGGGAAACCATAAAAATACTAGGGAATCTACAGGCAGCACAATCTCAGACATATGCCGAAGGAACTTCTTCACTGATACTGCTCCTAGGGCAATGGAAGTTAATGAGAAAATAAACAAATGGGACTACATCAAAATAAAAAGCTTTTGCACAGCAAAAGAAAGATCTACAAAACAACAAGAAAGCCCACTGTATGGAAGAACATATTTGAAAATGTTATCACCGATAAAGATTTAATCTCCAACATCTACAAGTAATTTATACAACTTAATAAAAGGAAGATAAATGATCCAATAAAAAAAAAGGGCAATGGACCTAAATAGAATTGTTTCGAGAGAAGACAGAAGGAAGGCCAAGAGACCCATGAAAATATACTCAAAGTCACTAATTATCCAAGAGATGCAAATCAAAACGACAATGCAATACCATCTCACACCTGTCAGAATGGCAATCATCAACAAATCAACAAACGACAAGTGTTGGCGAGGATGTGGAGAAAAAGGAACCCTGTGCACTGCTGGTGGGAATACAAGCTGGTGCAGCCACTGTGGAGAATAGTATGGAGTTCCTCCAAAAACTAAAAATCCCACTTCTAGGAATATATCCTAAGAAACTCAAAACACCATTCAGAAAGGATATATGCACCCTTATGTTCATAGCAGCACAATTTACAATAGCTAAGATTTGGAAACAGCCTAGGTGCCTGTCAGCAGATGACTGATCAGAAAACTATGGTACATCTACACAATGGAATACAATAAAAAAGAAGGAATTCTTACTATTTGTAGCAACCTGGATGGAATTGGAGAGCATTATGCTAAGTGAAATAAGCCAGTCAATGAAAGAAAAATACCACATGCTCTCACTCATTTATGGATAATAAAGAACATTATAAACTGATGAACAAAAAAACAGATACAGAGACAGTAAAGCATCAAACAGACTGTCAAATTAGAGTGGGAAGGATAGGGAGAGGTAGGATAGATAAGATATCAACCAAAGGACTTGTATGCATGCATATAAGCATAACCAATGGACACAAGACATGGGGGTGAGGGCATATATGGGAGTGGGGTGGTGGTGGAGAATGGGAAGATATGTACACATGTAATACATGGTGGGGGGGAATAAAAAAAAGAAAAAGAGGGCTAGGCATTCAGTCAGGAACTTGCTCACAGGGTGAAGGGAGAGAAGTAGAGCTTTGCAGTCATGGAGACAAACAACAGGACTTATTAGTAGAACAACACTCTCAGCCAGGCAGGAACCAGCTAGGCAGGGAAAACTAGATGTGGCTAGGCTGGAATAGTAATATCACCTGGACCTGATACCTGAAGTGGCAGTTCTCAATCAGGTCCTCTTGGAGATGGGAACTGGAACTTTGAAATAGTTGGATATTGCCAGAATTTCTTGAATGGACCAATCAGAAGCTAGCAACGTATGTGAATACCCCCAGAGAGCTTTAGTGGTAAGCTGCTTTGGGCCCCCTTTCTGCTGCCCCCTTGTGGCAGAAAGTCTCCATATCCCTCAATATACCTTGTTTTCACCATTTTTGTCCGCGAATCCATTTTTCAGTTTTGTGAGACAAAGAACTCTTATCATTGAATTTTGGTTTCAGAAACCTCCAGATTTTTTAAATTTTCTGTTTTTGTGGGGTTTTTTTGAAGCTTCTAGATTGATGGGTATCTTGCTTTGATATAAGTCCATCTAGTTGTAACAGTATAGCCAGTTTTATTTGAAATATGTCTTTTCTTAGTTCCTCCTGCACTTTGAGTGGTAAGGAAGTATAAAAGCTGCTAAACACTAAAATTTATTTTTATTTTATTTACTGCCTAGCAGTCCTAGCCCATTCTCTCTGACAATGGAAATACACCATCTCCAGTAGGGAATTGGATTGCTGAGATTTGTTTTTGTAGATGCAAATCAATTAGCTCTTTATAAGAATTTGCACCTATATATCTGGAAAATATATGTAACCACTACTTTGGGAAATTGAATAAGACCTATTAGAAGGTTTAAGAAAGGGCCTAAGAGTCCCACAACCAGCTTTCCAGGATTCTTTACATTGTGAACACAAAATAAGGCATTCAGGATATAAATTTTGAGAAAGGTGCTTAATATTGAGGGCAAACAAATATTTTTAGCTGAATTATTATCTCTCCTTTTCTCACCAGCAGCAACGAGCACCATATAAGGTGTAAATAAGAGAAGGATGATCTGAGGGGCCACCAGACCTCTATCTATCATATGATCAGATCATTTACTATTCTGGTTCTCAAAGTGTGGTCCCTGGACCAGCAGCATCAGCATCACCTGGGGACTTCTTAGAAGTGCAAACATCTCAGACCTACTTCTGGTGTGTTTTCCAACACCAACAAACAATTCCCCAATTCTCATTGAACACTGACTTTATGCTCCATAAATTTAATTCAATTCTCATACCATCCACTGAGAGGTTAAGAGTGAAATCCCATGCAACTGCCCCATTCAGGTACCAACCACAAGTCTATTTCTTCTGACCAATCAGGGTTTCCAGAGCCCCCTCCTTAGGTTTGGTAATTTACTAGAATGGCTCATGAAGCTGAGGGAAACATTTACTTACAGTTACTAATTTATTAAGAAGGATGTTACAAAGGGTAGAGATGAAGAGCCAGCTGAAGAGGTACAGAGACAGAGCCATGTGGGAGCTTCTGTCCCCATAGAGTTGGGGTGCACCCCCAACCCCAGCATGTGGATGAGTTCACCTACCCAGAAGGTCCTCAAATTTGTTAAACAGTTTCAAGCCTAGTCTCCAACTGCCCCATTTCCTATGGTTTGGTGGGTGGATATGAACATTCTAACCATCTTATCTCTTGGTCTTCCTGATGACCAGCCCCATTCTGAGGTTATTTAGAGGCCCCATCCTGTCACCTCATTATCAAACCTGTGGTGCGATTAAAAGGGACTCGTTTTGAATAACAAAAGATGCTACTATCATTCAGGAAATGCCAGGGTAGGGGGAGCTCTGCACCAGGAACCAGGAACAAAGACAAAAGTATGTCTTATTATACCACATACAGAATCAGAAACTCTTGGGACAGGACCCAGCAGTGCCTGTCCTAACACATTCTCCAGGACAACCATGATATGCATTAAGGGTTAAGTATCACCGCTTTATGATGCTTCCTTTCTGATTCTGGGATCTGATTTTGTGTATTTGCCACAAAATCAAAGAGAGAGCAGTGGGAAAAGCAGGTTCAATAAGAAAACCACTTAAAGAGAGGAAATAACAAAAGAAATAAAGAAGTGAAGGCCATTGCCTTGGCTACAGAATCAGCTAATGCGTTTTATTTTCAGATCTCATCAGTTGTTTGTTTGTTTGTTTGTTTGTTTGTTTTCAATCCCAATATCATGGAATTAGATGCCATTGTGTGAAAAAGGGTGAATACTCATAATGCAATAGAACAGCACACAAACCGGCATCTAGGCTGACTGGCTGGTGCCCATGTTGTGCAAGCCTTTAAATCTATCTCCCCTAAGAGGTGTGGTAGAGAACACAACATACAGAGAAACTACTGCCTTAGTTTCACTCACAGTTAATGCAAAATATGAATGAAAGATACAGTATGAATGTATCAGGGCAGGATCCCAGTAGAAAGGAGAATTTACTCCAAATGGTTCCAATGAAGAGACCTGAGGGAGGGGGCAGTTTCAGAAGTTTAGGTAGAGTTGAGGAAACAAAGGAAGCAGGGCCAGGGACTCAGAGACTAGCAACTGCACAGAGCCACTAACATCTCTGGGCTGGCAGAGACAAGGAGAGAAAATAGTGCTGCTGGGGAAGAAGTTAACCATTAAGGATCATTTCTATGGAAGGATCCAGGTGTGTTGTTAAAGGACTAAATTCAACATAATAAATTTGAAGACCTAATGACTTTATTTTACTTTTAATATACACATTTAATTGATTTCAGAGAGAGGAAGGGAGAGGGAGAGAGAAATAGAAACATTCGTAATGAGAAAGAATCATTGAGCAGCTGCCTCCTTCACATCTCCCACTGGGAATGGAGCCCACAACTCAGGCATGTGCCCTGACCAGAAATCAAACTGGGACTCTCTAGTTCGTGGATCGACACTCAACCATTTGTGCCACATCGACCGGGCTCTAAAGGCTTTAGCAAGTGATTCTTAAGTCCCATCTGGCAACTAGAAGGACCCACAAAGGGTTATACAAAATGGAAGAATTTTTATTGGCAGAAGGTTGTGATAGGTAAGTTTTGAGCAAAACAAAAGAAAGGATTATTTTTAGGCCAGGTCATATTTCAGGGGGAAAGGGATGGCAGGAATTATATCATGCAGATTATGTCACTAGTATTGATCAGCAAATTCCAGGCTGAGTGGTGTAAAATTCCACTCCTGGAAGAGGCTGAAATGTTACCATCATAATTAGCTAGTTATTAATATTAATAACTAGAGGCTCAGTACACAGATTTGTGCATTGGTGGGGTCACTTGGCCTAGCCTGCACCCTGTCACAATCTGGGACCCCTCAGGGGATGTCAAACTGCCAGTTTCAGTCTGATCCCCACCGGCCAGGTGGAGGAACCCCACTGGTACATGAATTCCTGCACCAGGCTGGCTTCAGCCCAAACCCCACAGGCCAGACTGAGGGATCCCACCAGTTTAGAATCTGTGCTCCAATCCTCTAGTATGCATATAAGAGCTTTGGTTAATCTTTCCTCCCCTCCCCGCTTCCCTTTGAGATTCATCAGTCTATTCCATCTTTCCATGCCTGTGTTGAGCATCTGCCCCCTGGTGGTCAGTACACGTCATAGCTACCGGTCCAACAATCAAACAGTTGATACGATGAACAGTCGCTTAGGCTTTTATGTATGTAGATAGGAAAGGAGCAAAGAGGAAGCCAGATATTATAAGCATGGTCATCTGGGGAGCTTCATCAGGAAGCTGCAATTTCTCATTCCCCAGGGAATCACTGGTCCATTCCCTGCAGATCACTGAGGCCAGGGTTCCAACAAAGGAAGAAATGGATGCATGTACAGTGAAGTTGGGATGACATAGGAAAAGTATTTGCCTCTTAGTCTAGTCTGGGGAGTCATGAATTGGCTAGAGAGGTGGAGCCACTGCAAGTATGAGAAGTCCTGAAGGATTTATTGATAATCTCCTAGTTAAAATCCTCAAAACAAAGAATTCTCTCTCTCTTGTTCCTCTTGCTTCACTTCTGCTTCCTACCACTCACCCATACTTCCTCCATAGTCATGAGGCTTCCTACCACTCACCCATACTTCCTCCATAGTCATGAGGCTAACCCAAAGTCACAAAGATAGCAATGACAGAGCAGAGACTAGACCCAGGTTCGACTCCTGGTGTACTTTTCTTTTCTTTTCTTTTTAAAATATATTTTATTGATTTTTTACAGAGAGGAAGGGAGAGGGATAGAGAGTTAGAAACATCGATGAAAGAGAAAGACATTGATCAGCCACCTCCTGCACACCTTCTACTGGGAATGTGCCCGCAACCAGGATACATGCCCTTGACTGGAATTGAACCTGGGACCTTTCGGTTCGCAGGCCATCGCTCTATCCACTGAGCCAAACCGGTTTTGTCAAGAAGCCCACTTTCACCAGCAACAGATGGGATGTGGAGAGAACCCAATGGATAACAAAATGAAGGGTTAGTTAGTAAGTTCTGATTCGGTGATTTGGCCTCTTGTTTCTTTTTCTAATTTCAAAGCATGAAAAGATTTCTCTCTCCTGTTCACCAATCTTTTGCCTCTTATATGCTAAACTCAACCAGAAGCCAACAGCAAGAGAGCTTACTAATGTAAACCACAGGGTCCAGCTCAGGTCATGGTAAAACAGAGGATAGGGGGAATGAATGGGTGGGGTGAGGTAATAGAGAATAATGGGAGTAAATTAGGACTTTGAAGCTTTGACTCTCATTTAACTTTATTTTTATTCTCTTAAAATTTTTTTTTCAAATATATTTTTATTGATATCAGAGAGCAAGAAAGAGAGAGGAAGAGAGAGATAGAAACATCAATGGTGAGAGAGAATCATTGATCAGCTACCTTCTGCACACCCCACACTGGGAATCAAGCTGGCAACCTGGTCATGTGCCCTGACTGGGAATCGAGCTATGCCCTCCTGATTCACAGGTCAATGCTCAACCATTGAGCCATGCTGGCTGGGTCATTATTTCTCTTTTTTGATAGGTATTGTCATTGTGGAGCTCTATTTTTATAAGGCCTTGACATAAATATTTAATTTCTCAATGTTGTATTAACTGTAAAGATATCAGGAACTATAACCAAATTAATAACAGTAAGTTTCAGAGGTGTTTTTTTTTTTAATAATTTTGATCCAGTAATGTCATTGGAACAATTTATGTAGGTAAATAGTTTTAAAACATTGTTTATATTCTACAAGAACATTCAAAAAACATTAGCATATTTTAATTAACACATCTTAGTAGCATAATTATCTTTAAATTACATTTTGTTATTCTACTAATAGCTTTACAAGTAATTTTCAGATACATTTGAAATTCTGCCCAGAGGATTTTATTAAGATATGCAACCAAAGAATTTAGCAACATCTATAGAAAGTTTTGTACAAATATCCAAATTTCTAAAGCACATCAAGCTCTAGTTTTGGATTCTGTGGTGAGTGCATCATCAGTGGAGAAGGAGGGACACAGAGTCACCTGATGATAGTTATCTGGGCTGGGTTACAGTAACCCATGGCAGCCATTCTGTGCATCTCCCAACTCCACGTGCAGTGATTTCACACTGATAGTTGGAAATCTGCCCTGATGGGAGTATTTTATAATGAGACACAATTTATCACTCTAACTCTGGTATTGCCCTCCCTCTGTGGAATTGTCTCCATTTCTCACAGAAATCAACAGAGGTACAAATAAGGCAGGCTGGCTTGCTTCTCTCCCTCCCTCCCTTCCCCCCCCTTTTCCTCCCTCCTTTTCTCCTTCTCTCCCTCCCGCCCTGCCTGCCTCTATTCCCCCATCCACCTCCTTCTCATGCTTCCCTCCTTTCTCTATTTACTTATTTATTTGAGAAGTCACTGAGGTCTACCAGGCATTCAGCTTCTCTCTTGGACCTGGTTGAGGCCTATAATTTAGCCTTTGCTGTCTGTGATCTGCTGGGGATAGCACTTGCCCATATGGGTCTCAGGATGTAACTATTACAAATTAACTTTTTATTTAGGGCTTCTATTACTGGAAGTTTCCATCTTGGCTATACAGTGAGCATCTGTGCTGTGGTGAGGAGAGACCTCCTTCTGGGGCCATCAGCATGCCCTACTCCAGGCCTGTACAATGTCCATGTCAGGGACAAGGGGCTTCTCTCTCTGTGGACTCCTCCTCTTCTGCTTTCAGCACAGTTGTTTCACCCACCTTCCCCTGTCTTTTTAAGTGTCCCTTACAGCTTGCCTTGTCCTCTTCAGGGTCCTGGTGCCCACTGTCCTGATTTTTCTCATTGTAATAATATGTACTTTTTCTTTGATTATTGTGATACCTTCACCTTCTCCTTCTGTGTCTTACATGCCATTGAGTCCACTCCGATTTCTATGAATGAGTGAGGTCCACAATGCCCTGTCCCCCATGACCCTGCTCAGCTCCTGTAGATTCAGGTCTAGGGTTCTTTTATGAAGTCAATCCATCTCGTATTGGGTCCTCCTCTTTTCCTGCTGCCTTCTCTTTCCCCCAGCACTGTTGTCTTTTCCAAAGACCCCTGCCTTCTCCTGATGTGCCCGAAGTAGAACAGTGTCAGTTTTGTCGTTTTGCTTCAGGTTTAATTTACTCTAGGACACACTTGTTTGTCTTTCTGGCAGTTTATGGTGTCCACAGAGGTCTCCTCCAAGACCATATTTTAAATGAGTCCATTTTTTTTTCTGTCAGTTGTCTTCACTACTCAACTCTCACATCTGTACATAGTAATCGGGACCGTGAGGGTGGGGATGATCTTAGCCTTGGTCTCCGGTGACACATCTTTGCTCTTCCCCTTACACAGTCCTTTTGTTAACAGAAGGAGGTGGAACA
>PVJN01010944.1:0-55565 GCA_004026805.1 Lasiurus borealis
CCCCTACCCCTACCAGTGTCTATGTCCATTGGTTATGCATACATGTTCTTTGTTTTTTCTTTCTAACCCCCTGCCCCCTCACCATCTCCCCTGCCATTTGTCTCTGGATCTATTTTTTGTTCATCATTTTATGTTGATCATTATATACCACATGTGAGTGAGCTCATGTGATATTTATCTTTCTCCAACTGACTTATTTTGCTTAGCATAATGCTCTCCAGTTCCATCCATGCTGTTGCAAATGGTAAAAGTTCCTTCTTTTTTATAGCGGCATAGTATTCCATTGTGTAGATGGACCAGTTTTTTAACCCACTCATCTGCTGACAAGCACCTAGGCTGTTTCCAAATCTTAGTTATTATAAATTATGCTGCTATAAACATAGGGGTGCATATACCCTTTCTCAGTAGTGTTTCTGCTTTCTTGGGTTATAGTCCTAGAAGTGGGATTATTGGGTCAAATGGGAGTTCCATTTTTAACTTTTTGAGGAAACTCCATACTGTTCTCCACAGTGGCTGCACCAGTCTGCATTCCCACCAGCAGTGCATGAGGGTTCCTTTTTCTCCGCATCCTCACCAGCACTTGTTGCTTGTTGATTTGTTGATGATAGCCATTCTGACAGGTGTGAGATGGTACCTTGTTGTTTTGATTTGAATCTCTCAGATGATTAGTGACTTTGAGCATGTTTTCAAATTTCTCTTGGACTTCTGTATGTCCTCTTTCAAAAAGTGTCTATTTAGGTCCTTTGCCCATTTTTTGATTGGATTGTTTATCTTCCTTTTGTATGAGTTCTCTGTGAATTTTGGTGATTAAACCCTTATCTGAACTAGCATTGACAAATATGTTCTGCCATGCATTGGGCTTTCTTGTTGTTTTGTTGATGGTTTCTTTTGCTGTGCAAAAGCTTTTTATTTTGATGTAGTTCCATTTGTTTATTTTCTCCTTAGTCTCCATTGCCCTAGGAGCTGTGTTTATAAAGATATTGCTACAACATATGTCTGATATTTTGCTGGAGTCTTGTAGGATTTTTATGGTTTCTCATCTTACATTTAAGTCCTTTAGCCATTTTGAGTTTGTTTTTGTGTATGATGTAAGTTGGTGATCTAGTTTCATTTTTTTTTTTGGCATATATCTGACCAAATTTCTAAGCACCATTTATTGAAGAGACTATCTTGATTCCATCGTATGCTCTTGCCTCCTTTGTCAAATATTAATTGAGCATAATGGCTTGGGTTAATTTCTAGATTCTCGGTTTTATTCCGTTGGTTTATATGTCTGTTCTTGTGCCAGGACCAAGCAGTTTTGAGAACCATGGCTTTGTAATACAGCTTGAAATCTGGTATTGTGATCCCTCCAACTTTGTTCTTCTTTCTCAGGATTGCTGTGGCTATTCTGGGTCTTTTTTTTATTCCAGATGGAATTGCTTTTCTCGGTAACCTCTAGCGCTTTTGAGCACCCAACATATGCCAGGCACTGTTCTATACACCAACTCATTCAGTTCTAAGAATCACCTCATTAGGTAGGTACCATCATGGTCCCTCTTGTACAGAAGGGAAAACTGGGTCACAGAGCAGCTGTCCAGGATCACACAGTAGAAGGACCGTGAAGGTATAGTGGACCCATTCATGAGGAAATAGTCACCACTTGAAAGAGGAAGGTGAGTGGACAGCATTTCTAACCAAAGTGGAATGCGGAAATGAAAATTCCAGAGTTCTATGGAAAGTAAAGAATTAGACGACTTTGTTGTTGGAAGAGGCCAGAAAAGTGCCGTTAGCCCCAAGCCAGGCACGTGGGAGGATTGTGCCGTCCGGCCCTCTGTGTTTGTGTGGGGCCATAGGACAAGGTCTGTCCAATGAACTGTGAGAGGACATGACTTACGTCCCTGCTAGGCCCATTCATTGCCAGTGAGAGACCCTCGACGGCACTCTTTCCTTCTGTCCCAACAATCTCCATCAACAATCTCCAATGTCCCAACAATCTTGAGCTGAGACCTGGCCCAAGAGGACATGGAGACAAGCCCCTAGCTAACTCCCTGGGCACGCGGCATGAATGAGAAGCCTGCCTGAGGCAAGGCCGTAACTGTGACCTGCATGGGGAAACTGAGGTGCCAAGAAGAAAGAGATCAGCCCGACACCACAGAGCTGGCCGCCTGAGGGGCAAGCAGCCCAGTCTCTGGCACCCTCCTCCTCCTCGTACCTTCCCCTCTATCTAGCAGGACATCCCACAAAATCTTGCAAGACTCTGTCCCTTCTAACCCAAAGCACATTCTGCTCCTGTGAATCAATAGCAAAGGCCGGATTAAACTCATCATTGCCTAATTTTTACAAACTGATTCCTGGTCCAATGCGCTCAATACTCGGTTTGCTCAAGAGGTGGAGGGAGAAGGCATGTGGGTTCTGGAGGGCGGCGGGAGGGTGACTCTGCTCTATTATTTATAGAATCGGGGCTAATTTAATTAAGTTTTGACAGAAAGTGCTCAATTCCGCAGACAGTTGCCACCCGCTCCTGCTACAGCCTGGGTCTCCTAGTAGAAACTGACTCTGCTCCATCTTCCCGTTTGATGTATGAGGCTCTAAAACGGGGAGTGAGCGGGTCACCTTCGAAGCAGCCTTTGTCGTTGCGATAACTAGAAGCGATTTACGGGGGCCTGGAATTGGGGTTCTCTGCCTCTGAGTGGGCAATGGGCTGAAATTACAGGCTGGGTGCCGGCAGCCAATCGCAAGGGTCAAAGTGATTCTGAAAGGAGTCGGGTCTTCTAGAATCTAGGAGAAGGAAACATCAGTGTCCACATGCAGCAAAGACTTTAATATTTTTATTATTTATTTTTTAAATATATTTTATTGATTTTTTTTACAAAGAGGAAGGAAGAGAGACAGAGACAGAAACATCAATGAGAAAGAGACATTGATCAGCTCCCTTCTGCACACCTCCTACTGGGGATGTGCCCTCAACCAGGATACATGCCCCTGACCGGAACTGAACCTGGGACCTCTCAGTCCATAGGCCGACGCTCTATCCACTGAGCCAAACAGGTCCCGGCCGCAGCAAAAACTTTAGACCAGTGGTTCTCAACCTGAGGGTCGCGACCCCTTTAGGAGTCAAACAACCCTTTCACAGGGGTAGCCTAAGACTATCAGAAAACACAGATATTTACATTACGACACATTAACAGTAGCAAAATTACAGTTATGAAGTGGTAACGAAAATAATTTCATGGTTGGGGGTCACCACAACATGAGGAACTGTATTAAGGGTCGAGGCCTTAGGTAGGTTGAGAACCACTGCTTTAGACCCAGCCTGCCTCTCAGTTATTTGGGATTTACTTCATCTTTGAGGTGTCCTGGGATGCCCTCCCCCCATCCAAGTTCCTCCCGTCCCTCCAGGCCCTCCCCAACTACCCTAACCTCTGCGATACACTGTACACTCTGACCTCACCGTTCCTTTGGCACTTGTCACACTCACCCTGTTCCTTAGATTTGTGTGTCCCGACTCTGCAGATCCTGTTTCTTATAGAAAAAGGTTTCATCTCAAGGGCCAACTCTGGTGAATGACTGATGGCTGCCTAGAGTGCTCTGTGTTAAGAGTAGAGTGATTGATTAGCAAAGTCTGCAGTGGGCATGAAAAAAAAAAATGAATGGCATATAAATTCTCTAAAAACAGGGTCTATAACACTCCCGTCCTTATATTCCCGAGGAATATTTGCATAGACGCACGATGCATGCTCAAATATTATCTGATGGCTAAATATTTTAACAATGACCTAATTCTAATGGATTAATCATATGTGTTCTAATTATGATTCCTTCAAACAGCCCCTGACACACGTGTGTGTAGATCTGACTCCCATCGGAAATGTTTCCAGAGCCAGAGTTCATATGTTTCTGACCCGCCAGCCACCTTTTCTGAATCTGAAGATATGAATGGCTTCTTAACTCCCAGTGCGGTGGCTATGAATGACTTTCAGCATTTCTGTAGCTGGTAGCTCTTTGATTTCTGCCTGGCTTGAGTGAGGTAAAAGGTTACTTCCGTTTTACAGATTTGAAACAACTGGTTTAGTAGCACAAACATTTACCAAGTCTAATAATCACTTAAGTTCGAGGCCAGCGTTTCCTCTACTTATTTTCCCACAGAACATCAGGACTTTTAAAGGGCCCCCACATGTTTTTATTGTGGATAAAGACGTTTGGGGCCAGCTGGTGTGGTGCAATAGTTGAGCGTCGACCCATGAACCAGGAGGTCATGGTTCCATTCCCCAAAAAGCACGTTCTGGGGCTTTGGGCTTGATCCAGCCAATCAGTGTTAGTGTTTCTCTCTCATCAGTGTTTCTCTCTCTCTCTCTCCCCTCTCTAAAATCAATAAAAACGTATTTTTTTCAAAACCAAGTTTGGGAAGTATCCACAGGATATCCTATGGCAGGACTTCTCAGAGCTTCTGCTACACGAACGTGCTTGGTGAACTGCACTGAGCGCCCTCGACATGAAGTATTTCTGACCCATGTGACTCCTTAACCCCTTTAGACTAAAAGGAGCTCATCAATCTCCCGTGCTCACACTCACCGGAGGTTACAGCGGGGAGGGCAGAGCAGTGAGGAGCCTGGGCTCGAGAATGGCCATGGGTTCAAGTTCTGGCTCTGGCGCTCACTGGCCGGGGCCTGCGAGGAGTCACCTGCCCCAGCCTCTGCTTCCCCGCCTGTAACACGCAGATTCCAACCGAGGAGGCAAGGTGGCGAGAGTGCCCACCTCATGTGAGCCCTCGGGCATGTGAGCGGCTATGGATGCCCAAGAGTGCACGTCAGAGTGGGATGGATTTTAAAATGGAGTTAAAGGCCGCAGGGGGCACTCCTCAGAAGCAGCTCCCACGTGAAGTTCAGTGCAAAGGAGGTTGCCTGAGGAGTGCTCTTAAGGTCAATGTGAGGGAGAGGAGGGGAGGGGAAAGGAAGGGAGGACAGGGAAGGGAGCAGAGAGGAGGGGAAGGGATGGGAGGGGAGGGAAGAAAGCTGAGCTGTGATGCAGCCCAAGGACAGTGCCCCCAGGTAGAGGTCTGAAGTGAAGCCACCCTTTAGGCATGACCTGCAGGACTGGGGAGGCAAGACCTCACAACCACAGGGTCAGCCCTTGGCTGCAGGCCACCCTGAAGGACTGACCTTGGGAAAAGAGTCTCTGCAGCTTGGCCAGTCCTTGGGGCCACCAGCATTCCCAAAGCTAAACAGTCCTCCAGCACAGGGGCGTCTGAGCAGTGCACACATGTCCTGCTTACAACAGCCACCAACACCACCACCAACACACACACACACACAAGCTTCCTCCCACCCTCTCGGAGGGAAACAGGGCGGTCTGCAGACATCAACCTGGCCTGGTCCTTTATTCATCCATCATAAACGCCTACCACGTGCCAGGCCCGGGGCTTGGGGCTTGAGAAACAGGTACCGAGTCTGTAGCAACAATAATAATAATGTTTTCTCTTCAAGTTTTAAGGCATAAAAATAAAGTCGGAGAAACACAGAAGGAAGAGCTATCAAATCCCTTGGAGCCGGGATATCTTCTCAGGCGATCAGTCACCTGTCGGCAAGTATGAAAAGGTGTCCCTGCGAGTGAGGAAAGGCACGCTGCACGTTTCCCCGCGGCAACACATTAACACGCCAACATGACTGGGCGCACCCGGTTTGGGGAAGCCCGGGCAGGCTCGAGGTACAGGAGGATTTCTTACTTAAGGTTTTTTTTTTTTTTTTTGGAAATGTAAATTTTTTCTTTTTTTTCAATTTTTTTATTAATGTATTACATGTATACATATCTTCCTATTGCCCCCCCCCCAACATACCTTAATCCCCCTAGTGTCTTGTGTTCATTGGTTATGCTTATATGCATGCATCCAAGTCCTTTGGTTGAGCAGGAAGGTTAGGGAGAGGTAGGATAAATAAGAGATCAACCAAAGGACTTCAGGTGCTTTTACAATGCCTCCCACTAAATCTGTTGTGACCTCCCCCCCCCCCCCTCTGCCCATGGCCCCAGGTTAAGCACGGCCTGGGGCTGAGCAAAGGTGAACTGCACTGCCAACCAACCACAGCAGCCCCCGCAGATAGGCCGGTGCCTGCATGGGGGGAGAGAGCACCCTCCGTCTCCGCA
The DNA here is from genome assembly GCA_004026805.1 of Lasiurus borealis. NCBI lineage: Eukaryota > Metazoa > Chordata > Mammalia > Chiroptera > Vespertilionidae > Lasiurus > Lasiurus borealis. The sequence goes on from PVJN01010944.1 coordinate 6,121, forward strand.
TCCCTGGAAGGCCTGGCTGCTTTCCACTCTCGGCCGCGGGACGACAGCCCTCCCCACCTGTCCCTCTCCCGCCTCACTCCTCTCATCCTCTCCGGCTCTCTCTTAAGGTTTTCTCCCTGGCGGCCCTCAAGCAGGGTTCTGCTTGCCGGGGAGATGGCTCTTGCTTTTCTCAGTGACCTTCTCCCCTGTTTGTGTCTTGTCTTCTCCCGAAGGTGGCAACTAACGTTTCACGTTTGCATGGCACGCCGCTGTCTATGGCCTGCTGCTGGGCCCTGCCCACCAACAGGCAGTCACTGCGGAGATGAGCGCATCCGCTCTGGAGATGGGCGCTCGGAGGCCCAGAGAGGCAGAGCGATGCCCACGGTCCCAGAGCAACAGGCAGGACAGAAGCCAGGCCTCCTGCACCACAAGCCAGCCCCGCTCACGGCCTCTCGGCCACAGGGGCCAGGCCTCGTGTTGGCAACGTGGAGGACAGGTGATCTGGGTGACAGGCAGGGGGTTACCTGGGTAAGGACGGCCACCTGTGACTGCACTTACGTGCAATGTGTTGCCCATGCCGAGCACACCCGAGAAGCCGAAGTGTTTTCCTCTGTGCATTACCATCTGGCCAAAGCAACAGATTAAAACTTTGGAATAAAACAACATGGGTTTGTTTGTTTGTTTTTAATATATATTCTTAATATATTTGTATTGATTTCAGAGAGAAAGGAAGAGGGGGCAATAGAAACATCAATGATGAGAGAGAATCATTGCTTGGCTGCCTCCTGCACGCCCGCCACTGGGAATCTAGCCCGAAACCCCGGGCACACGCACTGACCTGGGATCGAACTGTGACTTTATGGTTCATAGGTTGAAGCTCAACCACGGAGCCACGCCAGCCAGGTTTTTTTGTTTGTGTTTTTACCTTCACTGTCCCAAGTGAATTTGGGAAATTAGGGTCCTCCAAGCCTGAATACGCTTCTTATCATAGTTGTTGCTTTAAAACTCTCCCAGGCCCCCTCTAAGAATGCGTCCTTGGCAGGTGTTCATTCTAACCTTTTCTTTTACCCAGCAAGTACTCACTGAGCACCGCAGGTGGCCAGATGCTGGGCTGAGTGCCCAGGAGCCAGCGGAGGGCCAGGCAGGCAGAGTCCTGCCCTCGGGGGGTCTACAGTCTGCAGGATGAAACGGTTATTGAACAGGTAAGTACCGTGCAGACTTTAGAAACATGGCTCTTGGTGTTGGTAGGAGTTTAAAATAGTACAACCTTTATGCCTGGCTGGCGTGGCTCCGTGGTTGAGCATTGACCATGAACCAGGAGGTCAGGGTTCAATTCCTGGTCAGGGCACAGGGCCAGGTTGCAGGCTCAATCCCAAATAGGTGGCCTGCAGGAAGCAGCCAATCAATGGTTCTTGCTCATCATTGATGGTTTTTTCTCCCTCTTCCTCTCCCTTCCTCTCTGAAACCAATTAAAATGAATTTTTTTAAAAATAGAACAACCTTTATGAAGAGCAATTCTAGCGATAGCTATAAAAATTTTAAACGTGCATCAGTTAGGCCTCAGCAGATGCAAAGGCAAAACACAACAAACTGAACTAAAACATCAGATGCTATAGCAAGGGCCCAAAGTTATAGATATGGAAACATTTGTTTCCACTTTGTTAGTAACAGCAAAACAAAGGTGGGGGTTGGAATATGAAGGAGGGAGGGATATAGTTTTTAAAATTATGGTACACTCATAGGTAGAGTATTATGAGCTCAATAAACATATGAGAGAGATCTGTCTGTCCCAATGGGAAAACATTTATGAAAAAATGCCAAGTGAAAACTAGAAAGCTAGAAAACAATGCATGGAGCTACACCTATATAGACACATATATGGACATGTAGGTGAGTATGGATTTAGAGTCACAGGAAAAAGTTAGGAAGGATACAGACCAGGGACTCTCTCAGGAATGGGATGGTGATGTAGTTTAAATGGATAGACTTCGGAACTATTTGCAAAGTCACTTCCCTGTTGTCATTTCCCAAACCCGGGTTAGCAGATAAGGAGTATGAAATGCCCGGATGGGGAAGAAGAGAGTGCTATTTCTGAGCACAAATGAGAGTCAGTCGCCCTTCACTAACGTGTTTTTCCTACCAGCTCCACCTGTCCCAGCAAGCCTCCAAGCATCTTGCGATTTATAACGCCACCTAGTGGCCAACAGGTGAATTCCAGACACCAAAACTGGGAGTGGGGAGATAACATTTTGCAAAAGGAGAGGACTTGATGGGCTGCATGGCCAAAAGCTGCAAAATACTGGCGACTAACGGGGTCCTCAGGAGCCCGCGGACCTCGCAGGCGGCTGTGAGGAGAGAATGAGCGAGTATGTATAGAGCTAAGATTCCCCGTTCACACACTTGCTTGTGGGAGAAACACACTTTCTCTTATTTGTTACAACTCAGCTAAGCCTCTACTTGGAGTTCTTAATCCGCCAAGATGGAAGAAACTTATTTTCAGTCAACACAGTACAGCCGGCTCTATTCCCGCCCCCACTCCCAATATCCACATTCACTGCCCCACCAGGGTGTGTCAAAATGCATGGGTGGGGTGTCTGAGAGCGGGGTTAGGTCCACGCAGGCTGCTGTAAGATGTCCCTGTGCCTTTGCACTTGGCTCCTTCTGACACCTGCCACCCCCTTTTCCTTCTGCCACTCCCTTCCTGGTGCTGAGCCCCGGGCAGCACGCGGGGTCCCTCTCTCTCAGGCTCTCCCTCTCCGCCTCCGCCCTCCTCTGGACACAGGGCTCTTTGCCGAGTCCAGACAGGGCTGTGGGCGTTGTAAACCCTCTGCCTTCCACACGCGTACCATCAGCTGGTGGTGGGAGCACGAAACGCCCGCAGTCCTGCCCAGCCTCCCGAGAGGAAACGAGGGAACATGGTGCAGGGCCAAGTAGGGCACAACCCAGGGCTGGGCCGGGAAAGGGGTATAAGGGGGAAGGGATACAGGTGGGAAAGAGAAGAGGCTGACAGGCCATGTGCGAACGTTTGGTGAGGGGCATATAATTAATTTAAATCCCACGCCACCCCTCACCAGGAGAGATCAAACTACTTCAAGGACAAGAGTACCCACCTCGGGGGTCATTGTAAGAATGGAGGGAGATGGAGAGATGCAGACACTGAATCCGTCTTGCTCCTTTCCATTTTGCTTACAAATCAAGACCAAAATGGTCAGGGGTCCATCGTAATTCAATTCAGAGCGCTCTTTACAGCGCCCTCTGCCTGAAGGTCTGAACTTGAACCTCACGCTGATATCACTCACTCTCCTCCTGGGGGGATGAGGCCAGTGAGTAGTGTCGCCCTCAGCAGCGGAGCCTCTGCACGGAGCTCCCAGGCCAATCTCTGTTCAGGAATGAGAACCGTGCCCCAGGCTGGAGCGGGTTGGAGCTACCGGCAACCTCTGCTCAACGTCTCCTCTGAGATTCCTCTCCAAGACTCTCAGAAAAGCCTGGACACGTCTGGATGCTATGAAGTCTTGAACCAAGATTCGAACCTGCCCCTGGACAGATGAAGGCACTGGTTTTCCCAGCTGGAACAGCGTCTGAAACAGCGTGCTGGACTGCACCCCGGAGGGGGCGCTGAGGCTGCGGGCCTGCAGCAGGGGCCGTGAACTTGCGTCTCTAATGATCAGGCCTCTGTGGCTGATGGGAGTCCACTCTCTGAGAAGCACTGGATGAGGTGAAAACGCAGCTCAGTGGGAAGGGCCCAGGGGACCTCTCAGTCAGAGACCTGCACGTGTAATTCATTCCCCCGGGGCGAGCTTGCAGATATCGTACAGGGGGAGTGTTCTGATCTTGGGCAGACAGTTAGCACTCATTTTTTCCCATTCAAATGGAAAACATTCCGACCAAGGATTCTCTCTCATCATTGATCTTTCTCTCCCTCTCCTTCCTCTCTGAAATCAATAAAAATATTTTTAACAAGTGGAAAATATTACATGGCAAGTGCCTAGAAAGTTTCAGGCCTCACTAGAAAGAGTTTCCTTCAACTCCCCCCAAATACCACTCCAGCCTAAGCCATTTGGCCAGGATCAAGGAACCCATTACGTACACATTCCTCCCGCCCATGCTCTGACCACGAAGATGATGCCCCACATCCCTCTCACCCTCTTGTGGACTGGCGCCTTCTTCCACAGACCTGGTAAAGCAAGGCCGCCACCACACGGGGCACCTGCCACTCACAAGTCCCTTCTTTAGAAAGCCCCCCCCCCATCCATGGAGGGGGTGGGGCCCAGGGGACCCTGCTTCCTGCCATTTCTGATCAATAGACTTGACCAGAGATCAGCCAATCAGATTCACTGCTGGGGATTTGACACTGGGATTCAGAGACATCTAGTCAGCAGGGTCCGGACAGGGCTGTGGGCATTGTAAACCCTCTGCCTTCCGCACTCGTAACGTGTGGCCAACCTGATCATTGCCAGAACTCAACTGACAAGCAGAAGAAACTGAACCATGGGGGAAAGAACAGAGTGACAAGCATACCCCTGTGGCATCCCACACCCCAGCTTATATCTCTTCCCAAGGTCTCCCTGGGGCCTTCCTCCCCCCTCCCCCTTGAGCTCCATGTGACACTTTACGTCCTCATCACTATTTTCCCTTTTCCACTTTAGCTACCTCTAATCAGAATCTGTCCTTTGTTCAGTCAGGAGTAGTTTGAGCATCCACACTGAGCCAGATGCTGTCCTTGGTGCTGAAGAAACAGCGGTGAACACAACACACATTCCCCATCCCTTGGAGCTTACCTGCAACCAGCTCTGTGACCTGCAACCCAGGACACCACAGTAGCCCTGACACCTGCCACAATGTAGAGAAATGCACACACATAGAAAGAAATGTTGTAGGAAAATATATCCAGTTTATTGAACATCTACTACATGCCAGACACACTGCTAAGTGCTTTACATGCACCTTCTATCACAATAACCCCATGAGGCAGGCACTACTATCGTTCCCATTTGCTCAAGGACAGACGGAATTCACACCAACATAGTCTGAATCTTGAGAGCCACTGAGAGACCAGAGAGAGAGAAAGTGCCAGAACAAAGGCAAACAATGAGGGCATTCGGGCCAACCATAGGCAGGGACAGGCATCCTTTTTTTTCAATATATTTTATTGATTTTTTACAGAGAGGAAGGGAGAGGGATAGAAAGTCAGAAACATCGATGAGAGAGAGACATCGATCAGCCGCCTCCTGCACGCCCCCTACTGGAGTTGTGCCCGCAAGCAAGGTACATGCCCCCGACGGGAATCGAACCTGGGACCTTTCAGTCCGCAGGGCGACGCTCTATCCACGGAGCCAAACTGGTCTCTGCGACAGGCATCCTTTAGTTCTTTGTCAGGTGCTGCCTCTCTGCTTCACCTCCACCCCAGAACGAGGCAAAAATCAACCCCTCCCTCTCCGGAAACAACCTTGAGGAGCAGTTGGGCTCGGTAATGCTTTAATTGGGCAAGAGCCTTCCAAAGGCAGCCTCCTGAGAACAGCAGGATGCATTTCCACCTGCCTTTTAGAGCACGTGCCCTCCCTGGATTGCATATGAATGCTTTTAGGGAAAAGCCAGAAATCACTTTAAATGCTTTCCACCAGCGGGTCAGCACTTACCTCCTGGATGCCTCCCCGGGAACCCCGTTCAGGTTCCCTTTCGGGACCAGGCTGGGGGAGCAGCGAGCGTCTCTGATCCGGACGGTGTGGACAGTCTCTGCCAACAGCCGCTCCCCACTCAGGGTGGGCGAGCGAAGCGTCCGAAGGCTGGCCAAGGCTCCCAGCCTGCAGAGCCTGGGAAGGATTTTAAGAGGCAAGAGAGGACGGGAAAGCGGGGTGCAGAGACACAGTGTGTGCACCTCAGCTTTCTCATCTGTGAGGCCAGGAACCTCCCATCTGCCCTCCTGGAAATTGGGGGCCATTTACTGAGCCCAGGCACTGTGCTGGACGCACTTGCACATTATTTTCAAGAACCCCAGGAGGCAGAGGTGACTGCCCCCATTTTATAAGTCACACAAGGGAGGTTCCCAAAGATAACACCGGTTCACAGAGCTAGCCAGGGGCAGAGGTGTCGTTTTCCAAGCCTCGTGCTCTTAGCCACTAGCTGGTTCCGCCCAACTCGTCCTCAGAACTTGCCAGCAGTCGGCCCAACCCAGCTGTAACTGCTTTCTCACCTGCCAACCCCATTTCTTTTTTTTCTTTTGTTTATATTTTATTGATTTTTTTTACAGAGATGAAGGGAGAGGGATAGAGAGTTAGAAACATCCATGAGAGAGAGACATCAACCAGCTGCCTCTTGCATGCCCCCTACTAGGGATGTGCCCGCAACCAAGGTACATGCCCTTGACCAGAATCGAACCTGGGACCTTTCAGTCCACAGAAAGACGCTCTATCCACTGAGCCAAACCGGTTTCAGCCAACCCCATTTCTGAATTACCTCCTAACCCGGCTGCAGGCTTCTTAGAGCCATTTTCAGGATCCAAACACAGAAGGCTTAACCCCAGAAGGTCTCTGCCGCCAAGCAGCCAGCAAGTTCACTGAGCTCTGACACTGACAAACCCATATCACATCCATGGGGGCTAGAGATCCTCAAAAGCAGACATCTGAGACGTCCGGAGGGAATTTGGAAGCGGGAAGTGGGATCAGAGTTTAGGCTCCACGCGCTTCTCTAAAGAACGATAGGAAATGTCCGCCTTAAAGCCTTAGAGAGGGGAGCTTCGTGATGGATTTGGGAAAACCTCCATGAAACCCTGTCTGTCTGCCGGTCCTCTCTGCGGGTGAAACTCCCTCACACTGCCATTCGGTGTTTTCTGCTCTGTCCACACACAAGTTTCAGGGTGAGCTCTCTTGCTCTAACCAACTCAGCTACCCGGCCAGGACTGGATTCTTCTTTGTTGCTGCTGTTTTAATTGGATGCTTCTTGTTTTTGTGGACGAAAGGGGCCACATGCTGACCCGACAAGCTCCGGGGAGGCCTGCAGGGCAGTCTTACAAACTCAGAGACCTAAAGTCACCGCAAAGGATGCTCTGTAATTAACTATAACTAAACGCAGTTATGGTGGATAGTTATGTCCTAGGCTTTATCTTTACTGACAAGGTCAGCCTTTACCTTAACTGAGCCTGTCTTTTTACATATATATATATATACATATTTTATTGATTTTCTACAGAGAGGGAGGGAGAGGGACAGAGAGCCAGAAACATCAATGAGAGAGAAACATCGATCAGCTGCCTCTTGCACATCCCTTACTGGGGATGTGCTCAAAACCAAGGTCCACGCCCTCGACAAGAATCAAACCTGGGACCTTTCAGCCACAGGCGGACACTCTATCCACTGAGCCAAACCAGTTTTGGCCTGTCTTTTTGCATCTATGATAACATACCCTTGAAATGTCAGGGGTAACTTGTAACTTCCCTTTTTCTGGATCCCCGGGGGCACAACCAAACGTGGTGGGGTCCAGGACAGATGCCACAAATTGCTTCATTATCGTGTTAATTGTTCCTGCACCCACCTAGGTATGTGTCCATCATTTTACTTTTTGTCCAATCCCAGGGGTTTCCTCCGCTTTGCTTTATCCCACCTCCTTTTTTAAATTTCTTTAATGATTAAGGTGTTACATATGTGTCCTTGTTCCCCTCTTAGCCCCCATCCACTCCCCACTCATGCCCTCACCCTCCCTGTTATCTGTGTCCATTGGCGAGGCCCATATGCATGCATACAAGTCCTTTCGTTGATCTCTTCCCCTTGCCCCCACCCTCCCCTACCTTCCCTTTGAGATTTGATGGTCTGATGGATGTTTCTCTGTCTCTCTCTTATTTCACTTAGCATAATGCTCTCCAGTTCCATCCATGTTGTTGCAAATGGTAGAAATGCCTTCTTTTTTTTAGCACAATGTAGTATTCCATTGTGTAGATGTACCACAGGTTTTTAATCCACTCATCCGCTGATGGGCATTTCAGAAGTCTCTCATCCCAAATGCCTGCTGAGCTTGGAGGACTGCCTGGAGCCCCCTGCACAGTGGTTCTCAACCTTTTTTAATGCTGTGACCTTTTAATACAGTTTCTCATCTTGTGGTGACCCCCAATCTTAAAATTATTTTCGTTGCTACTTCATAACTGTCATTTTGCTACTGTTAATGAATCATAATGTAAAAATCTGTTTTCCGATGGTCTTAGGTGACCTTGCTAGCGGTTTTCAACCAAGGAGCGGCTGCCCTCACTGTGGGTCCATCCCTCGGCCTCCACCTGAATGAGACTTCAGAGACTGGACTGTTTTTCTTTTTTTCTTTCTTTTTTAATATATTTTATTGATTTTTTTTACAGAGAGGAAGGGAAAGAGTTAGAAACATCGATGAGAGAGAAATATCAATCAGCTGCCTCCTGCACACCCTGCACTGGGGATGTGCCCGCAACCAAGACATGGGGTTGACCAGAATCGAACCTGGAACCCCCCAATCTGCAGGCTGAGGCTCTATGCACTGAGCCAAACCGGTTTCGACAACTGGACTGTTTTTCTTGGGTCCCTTCTCCCTCCTCCGCTCCTCTGCTCCCGTGGTTGTGGGCTTCTTAATAAATATTTTGTTCTCTCACGTTTTGTAATGAACTTGGTTCTCCAGAAGGACATATCGGCGGTCTGTTTTTCTTCCTCCGCACAGAACCGGGCCCTGCGTCCTGCAGCTGGAGCAGCGCGCAGTGATGTAGTGTAAGGCGTCAGGAGGGGAACTCCAGCAGGGACAAGTGTGGTTCCGCTGTGAAAAGGCCAGTGCTCCGCCTGCCAGGCGGGTTCCAGGCCCCCGGCACAGCAGTGGGATGCAGGCAGAGGTCTCCGTTCTCATGCAGCTGATGGCCTGGGTGCTCTGTGGCCTCAGCAGGAGTCACCGCTGCGGACCTGTTGGCTTTGCCCAGTCCCTCTGTGCTGCAGTCATTCTCAGGTGGGCTTTCCCTGTATATAAGTCAGACTTTTTAAAAATATATATATATATATATATGTATATATATATATATATATATATATATATATATTTTTTTTTATTGATTTCAAAGAAGATGAGAATCATGGATCAGCTGCCTTCTGCACACGCCACACTGGAAATCGAGCCCGCAAACTGGGCAGGAGGGGTCCCTACTCTGGCCCCCACATTTTGGAAGGCCTCACATGTCCTAAAAATAGATGTTAAATACGTTTACTCAGTAGAGGCACCTTTGTTGGTCGGTGTGCGACACTAGCACGCCTGGCCTGTTCCCGCACCACCTGCTCTCACTCCCACTGCGCTCGGGCCCCGGGAAGGGGCGCTGAAAAGAAGGTGCTGAGTCGGGACGCCAGGAGGTCTGCGGGCCGAACCTCTGCGGATACCAGAGCTGGACAGGGATGCAGAGTGTGCGGAGGGTTTGTGGAGCGGGAGTGAATCGTTAGAGAAAAGACACGTTAATTAATTTGTCTAATCCTTCCACCGAGGTAGCATAAAGGTGATGGATTCTTGAATAGTGAAGCGTCATTTCCCGTCCCGGTAGTGCTGAGTGTCCTTTTTTTTTTTTCTTCTCTTTTCCCAATACAGTGGTACCTCAAGATACGAGTGCCCTAACATACGAGCTTTTTGAGATATGAGCCGTCGAGCGAGAGATTTTTGCTTTGAAATATGAGCGACATTTGAGATACGAGTAATCGCGCGGATTGGCCGGCTGCACACGACCCACCAGTTTACCACGACTCATAGTTTCCCACGCCTCAAGGTTACAGAACGAATTAAACTCGTATCTCGAGGTACCACTATATGTTATTCGGGATCTGTACAAAACTAGCGTGGCATTCATAATCACAGACGGTGACTCAGGAATATTTGCCATATTAAACCATTCCTCATTCCTCTGTATGGACAGTCCTGCAAAGATGGCCGAAATGTATTAGGCAAACAAGCAAGACACAGGATGGTATGTATATTATGACCCCGTTTCTTCCAGTTCACATGCTCGGAGACACCTCCGTGCAGTCTTAAACTTCTGGCCTTTCCTGTCTTTCTGGGGACCCAGTGAGAAGGGAACCTTACTCTATTCCATGCCCTTCTGAAATCTTTGGACATTTCCTAGTGTCACAGATTCCTTTTTAAAAATGAGCATTTGATAAAAAAGAACTTCCTTATACACCGAGTAAATTTCCTTTTCCTTCTTATCTGAATTTTCTAAATTTTCTACGGTGAATATGTATTATTTAGCGACTTTTAAAAAATTCATCTCTAGTAAAGCCATAAAAGTTATGGAACGTATGGGAACCAATCGCTTTCCCGTATTAATTAGCCCAATGTGCCTCCACGGGTTTCCTGTCTCTACAGCTAAGAACACGTGGCTTTCTAGTCATGCCGGGAAATGAAGCCACTATGCAGTGTGTGTGTGTGTGTGTGTGTATGTGTGTGTGTGTGTGTGTCAGAGAGAGAGAGAGAGAGAGAGAGAGAGAGAAAGAGAGAGAGAGAGAGAGGGAGAGAGAGAGAAAGAGGGAGGGAAGAGAGGAGGGAAGAGAGAGAGAGGCAGACAGAAGAGGCAAATACAGGGAGAGAGACAGACAGACAGAGACAGAGAATAATCACAACAGCTGCCCAAATCCCCTGGACCAGTAAACCAGGGAAGCAGCACCGATAACACCATTAGAATAATGCTGCCTCCTGGGATGTGTCTGGAAAACTTTCCCAGCATCACTCTCTTCTGGAAACCACAAGTCCAGGGCTGCATGGGCAGCATGGAGATGCCAACAGGAGCTGAGGCTGAGAAAGAACCAGTCCCAGCCCTGATGCCAGGTTCCTGTCAGCCCTTTAGACTGCAAGGCCCATTCTCACAAAAACCTGGGTTTTTGACAGCTGCTGACCTGCTGACTTTCCCATGCCTCAGCTCCCAGTTCCCGGTCACTCCAGCACACCCCCCCCCCCCCCCCGACCCCTACCCCGCACATACCCTTATACACAGGCTGCCCAGGACTCTGGAGCCAGAGCAAGCAGCCTCTGCAATTCTGAGCTTCATACCTCTAGCTCTAAATCCCTCAGCCTTCTCTTAAAAAAAAAAAAGCCTATTAGCTCTATTTCATTTCATCTCATTCTAAAACCCACTGATTCATTTGGGGAAACAGGCCTCTTTTGATCTCTGATCGCCTGGCCATTCTTAATTGATAACCTGCCTGGAAAAAAGAGAGTCGCCATTAGCTGTCCCATTTGCAATGCCCCAGAGCTACAATTATGGAAACCCCACTGGTTGAACAGAACTTGATTCCAATGAGGCAAATCATTAGGAGACGGGGAGGTGCGGGGAGAGCAAGAGAAATAAAGACAGAGAGATGGAGACAGAGACCAAGAGTCCCACCAACAGCCCCAGAGACAAAGGAGGTAGACAGAGAGAGAGAGAGAGAGAGAGAGAGAGAGAGAGAGAGAGAGAGAGAGAGTTCTTCAAGTCTGTAGCACCCAAAGCTTCAGCCAGGACAGTTTTCAGACACAGTCCTGCTTGTTTTCTAAACTCCAGACTTGGTACACTCCCCCGGCACTTCCCACTTCCCTCACCCCAATAAAAATAGGAAGCGGTGCCCTGGGCCTGACAGTTCCACCGCACGCAGCCAGCCGTGACCTTTCCGTGGTGTTTAGCCATTGCCCTAAAGGCCTGGGCCTCCCGCACCCTCAGGGTGCGCCGGATGCGAGCCGCTGTGCCCTCGTGGATGCTGAAGTTAAGAAGGCTGACGAGAATGGGGGGAAGGAAGCAGAGGGCGGTGGTTCTCGGGATGGTGAGGCGGGGGCCGGGGGGAGGACTGGGAACAGGTTCAAAGGAAATAGACTTCACTACCAAGAACTGTGAAGTAATCAGCTCTTCTTAAAAGAATGCTCTGTTACTGTGTCATTTATGGGTGTCTGGGGTGCAATTTCACTCTCAAGAAATATGTGTGCAGTGTGCAGCCACATCACTGGCAGGAGGGGAGTGCTTAAGAGCTGAGTAGAAGACTCTTTTCTGGAATATTCTATTGCAATGCAAAACAATGTGTGTGTGCGTGTGTGTGTGCACAGACATAGACACAGTGAGTGACCAGACCCCAAGGGAGTTTCATAGGCACCCAATGCCCGACAAGGTGACTGGCCACCCGGGGCCTTATTACGGAGCCTGGGTGGGAAAGAAAATGGGAATTCGACCTCTCCAAACACGGCTTGCACAGCACTGCTGCGCGCCTCCTTAATTCTTATCAATTTGCTCCGAAAAGCCTGACACAAGCATTTCTGAGCCCTAACCAGGGATGACTGCAGCTCAAAAATCTGATCAGCCAGCTAGCTGCTGAATTCAATGTCCAAATCCCTTAATCACGGGAAACATGTTTCCCAACGATGAGCCCTCCTGGGAACTGTACCGCCCTCTGTATTTTCCACGTGCCCGCGCCTGCGTGGTCTCCGGTGACCGCTCCTGGTGCTGGCACTGGAGGCAGTGCCGCGCCCAGGGCTGCCCACGTGCAGAGGATGTCCCGGCCGTAGGTACACTGTGGCTGAGCCCAGGCGAAACCCGATCTCCGGGGCCTTCCCACAATGCCCGCGAAAGCTTGCACAGTGACCGAGCCTCACATTTTATTTCTTATTAACTTTATTGAAGTGACATTGGTTCATAGGATTGAAGAGTACATTTTGCCCAGACCGGTTTGGCTCAGTGGATAGAGCGTCAGCCTATGGACTGAAGGGTCCCAGGTTCGATTCCAGTCAAGGGCATGTGCCTTGGTTGCGGGCACATCCCCAGTGGGGCGTGTGCAGGAGGCAGCTGATGGATGTCTCTCTCTCATCGATGTTTCTAACTCTCTCCCTTCCTCTATGTAAAAAATCAATAAAATATATATATTTAAAAAAAAAAGAGTACATTTCTATGATACAAGAGCCTCCGTTTTAAATGTCACTGCTCTGCTGGCTCAGTGAGCATTCACACTCACTGTCTCTCCCTGTCAGGGTCTTGCTCCTCCCTTGGCCTGGACTGCTCTCCCCCAGGAACAGCCACTTCTTCCTGGTGGTTCACATCCCCCAGCTCAAGTGCCACCTCCTCAGAGAGGCCTTCCCTCACCACCCGTCACTATGACATCTCTTGCTTTACTGTCCACGTAGACAATTTACCAACTACAGAGCACTTCCCGAAATCGTCTTCTGTGTCCGTGGTCTTGTTCACTGTCCCAGAAAGAACCATGAGGACAGGACCTTGTTCACCATTCCATGCCACATGCCCAGAACAGCAGGGTCGCACACTGTTGCCTAAATGACTACACTACTTCATTAATACTCATAAGCTCCCTTGTGAAACCAACAGGAAGGTATGATTTTCCCCCTTTTACAGCGGAGACCCAGAGTGAGTAAGTGACTTGCTCAAGGTCTCACAGCTAGAAAGTGAGAGTTGGGGGGAAAAATAAAAAACCTGAGTTTTTGACATCAAGTCCAATGCTGTCTGGGCCACATAGCTTTCTTAACACCAAGACTTTGGGAAATGAGAAAGTCTCATGAATCAAGAATTATGTTCTGGCAGAAAATGAGAAACCAAGATGGTGGCATAGGTAAACACCTGAAATTGCTGCCTCACACAATAACTTTAAAACTACAACTAAAAAACAAAACAGACATCATCCAGAACAGACATCATCAGGAGGGCTGGCTGAGTGGAAATTCTACAACTAGAAGGGAAGAGAAAAGCATACAGAGACTCAGAAGAGGTGCAGAAGTCAAGTGCAAAGGTACGGAGGTGCTCTCGAAAAGGGCTGTAAACTGAGTACGCTGCTGGCTTTTTCAATCCGGAGGGAGATATAAGCTCCCACCTGCTCTGAACTCCAGTTCCAGGTGAGACTCTGGGGACCAGACTCTTACGAGGGGAAACTGGACTGTCTGGCATTGGGCAGAACTCAAGGGTGGCTTTCTCTCAGAGGTACTTGCAGCAATTACTGAGGGACACTGAGACCTGGGGCCTCTTAGGGCAGGGCTGATGGGAAGCCATTGCTTTTTGCTCCATCCAAGCTGTGCACAGAGGTTTTTGTATATGAATGGCCTGGCCTTTGAAATCTAAATTTACTTAAGAAACTGCACTGAGTTAGAGAGACCCAGAACATCCAAAAGAAGGCCCAAGGCCCCACAGCAGCTTGCATTGCTTCACAGCTGGGCCTCATCAGGGTACCTCCAAAACCTAAACAAAGAAGAGGAATCTGAAGATCTCTCTGTAGTTCCTGCTGGATGGCCTCAGGCAGAGGCTAAATTAGCACCTCCTTGAAGAGTCATTGTACCCAGAGGTCATAGTGGGACCATCCAGCTTACAACTCCTCAGATCCATAAGGGACACACTCAGGGGGCAGATTTGGTAAGCATCAAAGCCCCACTGAAGCAAGTCTTGCCTCATAAGGGTGTCTCCAGCACAGAAGTCCTTAGACACAGCTGATCCTCATAGCCAATTGGCCTGGATGTCAATTCTTCCCAGTGATACCAACAACAATCAAGGCTTAACTACAACAAGACTGTGCATATAGTCCACAAAGGGATGCACCAAGAGTGTCCACTTCAGGTAACTGGAGAGGCTGAGTCACTTGGCCCTCTAGGATACGTAGCACACAAAGCCACTCTATCAACTCAGAGAAGCATCCAAAATACAAAGACAAAGAAACAGATCATACATGAAATAAATGGAGGAAAGCAAACAACTGAATATAGAGTTCAAAATCACGGTTATAAGGTTTTACAAGAATTTTTTAGAAACCGCCGATAAATTTAGTAAGACCTTTGAGGAGATGAAAAAGGAACAACTAGAAATTAAACATACACTGACTGAAATAAAGAATAATATATACAGAGATCCAACAGCAGACTAGACGATCGCAAGAATCAAGTCAAAGATTTGAAATACAAAGAAGCAAAAAACACCCAATCGGAAAAGAAAAAAGAAAAAATAATCCAAAAATATGAAGATAGTGTAAGGAGCTTCTGGGACAACTACAAGAGTACCAACATCTGAATTCCAGGGGAGGGGGGGTCAGAAGAAGAGAGAGAGTAAGATACTGAAAAACTATTTGAAGACATAATGACAGAAAACTTCTCCCATCTGGTGAAAAAAAAATAGACTTACAAGTCCAGGAAGCACACAGAACCCCAAACAAAAAGAATCCAAAGAGGACCACACCAAGACACATCATAATTAAAATGCCAAAGGCAAAAGATAGAGAACAGTAAAAGCAGCAAGAGAAAAATAGTTACCTACAAGAGAGTACCCATACAATTGTCAGCTGATTTCTCAACAGAAACTATGCAGGCCAGACGGGAGTGACAAGAAATATTCAAAGTGATGAATAGCAAGAACCTACAACCAAGATTATCCTACCCAGCAAAGCTATCATTCAGAATTGAAGGTCAGATAAAGAGCTTCACAGATAAGAAAAAGCTAAAGGATGCCCTAATCTGTTTGGCTCAGTGGATAGAATGTTGGCCTGCAGACTGAAGGGTCCCAGGTTCAATTTTGGTCTAGGGCATGTAACTTGGTTGCAGGCACATCCCCAGTAGGAGGTGTGCAAGAGGCAGCTGATCAATGTTTCTCTCCCATCGATGTTTCTAACTCTCTATCCCTCTTCCTTCCTCTCTGTAACAAATCAACAAAATATGTTTTTTTAAAGAAAAAGCTAAAGGAGTTCACCACTACCAAACCAGTATTATATGAAATGCTGAAAGGTATTCTTTAAGAAGAGGAAGAAGAAGAAAAAGGTAAAGATAAAAATTATGAACAACAAATACACATCTATCAATAAGTGAATCTAAAAATCAAGTGAATAAAAAAATCCGATGAACAAAATAAACTGGTGAATATAATAGAATCAGGGTCATAGAAAGGGAGTGGACTGACAATCCTTGTGGGGAAAGGAGTATGGGGGATGCGGGAAGAGACTGGACAATAATCGTACACCTGTGGATGAGAACAGTGGGGGGGGGGTAAGGGCAGAAGGTGGTGTGGGAACCAGGTGGAGGGGAGCTATGGGTGGAAAAAGAGGAACAACTGTAATAATCTGAACAATAAAGATTTATTTAAAAAAAGAATTATGTTCTGTACCATTGATTCATTCAACAAAAGTTCTGAGCATTTACTGTCTACATAGTATGTTAAACACCATGCTAGATAAAAGGATATAAACAAGATATACTTTCTACCTTCAAGCAGCCTACCGTCTTCTAAGAGAGTTAAAATAATCACACAAATATCAATACAACACAAGGGAAAGTTTTAAGTGCTGCTCTGGACTGAGCTGTGCCTCCCCCACCAAATTATATATTGGAGTCTGTGCCCCCAATGTTGGCAGCATCACTCCAGTTTCTGCCTCATGGCCACCTTCTCTGTCTCTGTGTCTCATCTCTTCCTCCTCTGATAAGGACACCAATCACACTGGGTTAACGGCCCATCCTATTCCAGTCTGTCCTCATCATAACTAATTTTATCAACAACACTATCCTATCTAATAAAGAGGCAATATGCTAATTGACCCTCACACCATCACAAAAGATGGCAGTGCCCACAGCCAATAAGGAGGGAATATGCTAATTGACTGCCACACCCTCAAAGATGGCAATGCCCACAGCCACAAGATGGTGGCTGGCGCCCAGTCCCCTCAGCTCCCCAGCTACTCAGGGCCAGCCCAAGGCACAGTCAATCCTTGGGTGGTGGCTGCCCAGCCGCCCAGGGCCTCCCTAAAGCTCAGGTAACAAGGGCCAGCTGAGGCTTGTGCTGCTGGCAGTGGCAGCAGCAGAGGTGTGATGGGGCATTGCCTTCCCCTGATTGCTAGGTTGCTTCCCATCCCTGAGGGCTCCTGGATTGTGAGAGGGATAGGCCAGGCTGAGGGACCACTTCTCCAGTGCAGAATTTTCATGTACTGAGCCTCCGGTTTCCAAATAAGGTCACATCCTAAGGTACAGAGACTTCAACATATCTTTGTAGAGTACACAGTTGATTTAATTTCGCCCAAAATGACTCTTTTTTAGAACTTTTTCTGGAAGTAATGGGAAAGATAAAACTTATCCCCACAAGGTTTGATGTAAAAAATATATAAACCGAAAGCTGTCAGGCCCCCTGGCCCACTATTAGAAAGCGTCTTGCAGAAGGCAGAACCTGAAGAAGGACAGACGGAACAACTACTGATGGCAGTCTCCAAGCTCCTGGATCCAATCATACCTGATGTTGCACTTTCTAGTTACCGCAGATTATTACATTCTATTTCTTAATCAACATCATTGGATCACTTAAAACCAATAGCCCTAACAGACAAAGAAAACAGAATCAATAAGATTTTGAAAGCATGTGACAGCAGTAAGAGGAACATCAGAGCTACCCACCAACTGAGTTATTGGGAGGAAGTAGGCACGAGAATGGACAAAGGGAAATCAATAGGAAAAGTATGTTTTGGAGGGAAAAGGGGTTAAGTTTTGGGTTTCTTGAGCTTAATATTTTGGGATGACATGAATGGAGCTATATTCTACAAATGACTGAGTACAACCAATTATAACTCACTACCTCCAGACCAGCACTGGAACTATATTCTATAGGACACAGGAAACACGATCGGGATCCAGGGGAGAAAGGGTATTACCTATCATAAGTGTGATTTGTGCTGACAATGAGGGATGTGTGAGTTCAGGAAACAGAAGTCACTCTAGGTGTATCAAGCAGAAAGAGGTTTAATACAGGGTTTACACACACACACACACACAAAATAGCATTGAAAGCTAGGAGGGACAGGAGTCAGGGGTCTCCCCTTTGACTGTGGAGCTCAAGTTCATGCCACCATAGATGCAATTCCAAGGTCAGGAAGCTCCCGCCACCACTGTCCCTTCAACCCTGGAGGCCGGTGGCCTGCCATCGGAATGCTGAGTCCTGTCACCACACTGCCTCCGAACACATCACCACCACCTCGTCTCCCCACAGCCCCGCTGCAGAGAGACCTCATCGCAAGGGCAACTAACTGGTGGAACTTTCTTATATCTGAAATCCTACCGGCAAGAGAGATGGGTTAGCCAGCCAATCCCGCCACGTAGAACAGCGGTTCTCAACCTGTGGGTTGCGACCCCTTTGGGGGTCGAACGGCCCTTTCACAGGGGCCACCTAAGACCATCGGAAAATGCAGATATTTACATCACGATGCATCACAGTAGCAAAATTTCATGGTTGGGAGTCACCACCACATGAGGAACAGTATGCAAGGGTCGCGGCCTTAGGAAGGTTGAGAACCACTGACGTAGAAGAAAGAGGAAAAGGCAGCGGAGAAAGTCAGACTGCGGATTCTGCCCCAGGGATGAGTAACCATGATGAACATGCTAAAGGAAGAACTGGTTGTCAGCGCGGTCCCCGCCCGGCCTTCAGCGAGTGCCGTCACATGCTGAGTGAGTCTCCGTCTCCCCACCTGTGAAATGAGGCGCCCACACGGCGTGATCTGTAAGGGCCCCGGCAGCCCGGCTACTTTAGAAGTCTGAGAAGACACCCTCGCCTTGACACGGAGTTAAACTGCTTTCTTCCTGGGAGTGTTATCTTCCCAGCTGACAGGCCGGCCCCACACATTTGCGCATCATCATTAAACACCTGGCGCGACATGCCGACCCCCACACCGTTTAATAATTCACATTCTGGTCTGATTGCTGCGAGTTCCATAAACAAGTGCTTATTAGAATCCAGTCGCTTCCTCCGAGCAAGCGGGGCTTTTCGAGGGGAAATTACGATGATTATCTTCAAGATACTGGCGTGAATAACATAACCCGCCCTCCTCTCCCCCGCCCCTTTCATGCTCTCTCAGAGGGGGGGCTTCTAGCCAGGAGTGTTTTCATCAGAACACATCTGTCCTGGGTCCTGGAGCAGCGTGGGGATTGTCTAAGCGCCCTGTTTGTGGCTTACTCGTCTCTGGCTTGCTTACTGCTGCATGTGAAGTGGGACTGGGGGCTGGCAGGGGGCTGTGCAGGAGACTGGCTGAGGGGCAACTGTGTAGCTTTGAGCATCTATGACCTCCTGCTGGTCTCTGAAACCCCATCTCTAAAGTAAGGGGATTGGACTCAACCAGGAGTTCTTTTTTTTTTTTAATATATTTTTTATTGATTTTTTATAGAGAGGAAGGGAGAGAGATAGAAAGTTAGAAACATAGATGAGAGAGAGACATTGATCAGCCACTTCCTGCACACCCCACAGTGGAGATGTGCCCACAAGCAAGGTACATGCCCCCAACCAGAATCGAACCTGGGACCTTTCCGTCCGCAAGCCAACGCTCTATCCACTGAGCCAAACCGGTCTCAGCACAACCAGGAATTCTTAACTTGGGGCACATGGCAAGCCTTGGGGAATGTCAGCAAAGCCCAGATCATATGCAGTAAGTTGTGTAAGGGACACGCGTGTGCCCAGCTTCTAGTGAGAGAATCATGTGGTCCCAGAGACACTAACTCCATGTCTACTCTTCCCAGCGGAGGTGACCCAACTAAGACAATCAGTGCTCTCGGTTTCCCGGCCAAGGGATTGGTTCGGAGATGCTCCTGTGCCTTCCCCTTACAGTGGATCACATCTGACAACCCTTGCTGGGGACGCTGAAACAGAGACACTCCTTCCTGCTAGACACAAGCAGGTAAGAACGAAGTGCCAGGAGCTTCCACCCGCTGTCTTAGAAGCCACGGGGGCGACAGCCTTGGGCTGCAGTTGACATTGTAGAGGCAGAGCAGAGGGACGGAGAGAAATGAGTCTTGCCGGGTTGCAGTGGCTCAGTGGTTGAGCATCTATCTATGAACCAGGGGGTCATGGTTTGATTCCTGGTCAGGGCGCATGCTGGGGCTTCGGGCTTCATCCCCATTAAGAGTCCCTATCAATGATGTTTCTCTCTCATTGATGTCTCTATCTCTCTATCCTCCTCCCTTTCTCTCTCTCTAAAAATCAATAAAAACATTTTTTTAAAAGAAATGAGAGCCCTAGCCCAGTGGTCAGCAAATTGCGGCTAGCTCTGTTGACTAATGAGTTTGCCGACCACTGTCATATACTGCCCTATACCGCTTTGCACACAATATGCCACAATTGCCTAATCCTCACAGCTTCCATCTACACGGTAACATTTAGTTTAGTCCAGCGGTCGGCAAACTCATTAGTCAACAGAGCGGCAAACAGAGGCCCACTGCCCTAGCCAGTTTGGCTCAGTGAACAGAGAGAGCATCAGCCTGCAGACCAAAGGGCCCAGATTCAGTTCAGGTCCGGGGCACATACCTTGGTTGCAGGCTCCTCCCTGGCCCAGGCCACGGTCCAGGTGTGTGCAGGAGGCAACCAATGTGTTTCTCTCACATCATCAATATTTCTCTCTGTCTTTCCTTCTCTCTTCCACTATCTCTAAACAAATTCAATGGAAAAATATCCTCGGGTGAGGAAAGAAGGAAGGAAGGAAGGAAGGGAGGGAGGGAGGGAGGGAGGGAGGGAGGGAAGAAGAAAGGTCTTGATGAAATTGTTAAAGTGCTGGATCAAATGCTACCTGACTACCGTGAAGATTTTAGTTACATGAACCAGTAAATTTTCTCCACTGTTTAAGATGCTCTGAATGGAGATTTTTATAATTTAAAACAAGGAGCAGCTTAAGTGATAGTTAGTTTATTTGTAAAATGTTCTCAGGAGAGAAGCCATAGTCTCTGGGAAACCTTCAAATGGATCT
The DNA here is from genome assembly GCA_004026805.1 of Lasiurus borealis. Classification (NCBI taxonomy): domain Eukaryota; kingdom Metazoa; phylum Chordata; class Mammalia; order Chiroptera; family Vespertilionidae; genus Lasiurus; species Lasiurus borealis. Next base: position 26,775 of record PVJN01010944.1, read on the forward strand.
GTGACCCAAAAAAAAAGATTTAAAATCCTTAAGCTAGAAAAATCTCTGAAGTCCCTTGCAGCATTAGCATTCTGTAATCATATGAATCTCTAAAGCTCTAAATTGTTGGTTTGACTGATAATGTGTAACCTTCGCCATAGTAAAATAGTTTTATTTTTTAATAAAGTTGAGTTTTCCTATTACAAAAGAAATATGTACTCATTACGAAAAATGTGTAAACTCTAAGGAAAAAAACTAAACAGACCACCATTGTGAATGTTTTGGAAATTTCCTCTTAAATTTTTCATTTTTCTATGCATAATCTTTGGGACCTTTTAATACAGCTGAGTTCATATTATATGTGCAATTTTATATCATGTTTTTTTCACCTGGCATTACCATGTAATTAATTCCAACATCGCTTCAAATCCTTTGTAAACAGCCTTTTAAAATGGCTTAACATTCCATTGAATGGATATTCTGTAATTTACCAGTCAGAGGAATGAGGCTGTATCCAGGGGGTTTTCTTTGTTTGCTTGGTGTTCTGCTATTCTATTTCTTTTGGAACAAAGGGCTCCTTACTGAATGCAAAGGAGGAGACACCAGCAGAGTGCCCATCACCATGTCAGACCGCGTGGGGAGGAGGGAGGAGGAGGGAGGAAGCCTGCTTTGCCATGGAGACAACCCTTTTTAAACTTTGTTATTTATTGATTTTAGAGGAAGAGAGGAATGGGGGGGGAGGAGGGAGAGATGGATATGAATTTGTTGTTCCAATTATTTATACATTCATTGGTTAATTCTTGTATGTGCCCTAATCGGGGATTAAACCCAAAACCTTGGCATTGCTGAAACTGGTTGGCTCAGTGGATAGAACGTCGGCCTGCGGACTGAAAGGTCCCAAGTTCGATTCCTGTCAGGGGCATGTTTCTTGGTTGCGGGCACATCCTCAGAAAGGGGTGTTCAGAAGACGGCTGATCGATGTCTCTCTCTTATCGATGTTTCTAACTCTCTATCCCTCTTCTTTCCTCTCTGTGAAAAATCAATAAAATATTTATTTTTTTAAAAAACCTTAGCATTATTGGGACAATGCTCTAACCAACTGAGCTACTGGCCAGGGCACCATGTTGACAATTATTATCCAATGTTAAGCCACCTCTGTCCCGCTCTGACTTCTCTTCCACTTGGGATGCTTCCACTGGCTTCTCTGCCCCCGGAGATGGAGTGCCTGCCCTGACAGGTGGGCTCAGGAAGGAGCCCTGTTCCTCTGAGGAGAGGCCAGGCGGGGACAGGCCAGAGGAGTGAGGAGCCCTACGCTCCCGCTCCGGCTCAGAGCCCAGCCAATCTTTATCTTTCCAGAGCGCACCTCAAGGGCATCAAAGTGGTTGAAAGGGATTGGGGGGGGGGGGGGATTGGAAGGTGCAGGGGGGAGAGCAGCCATGGGGGAGGAGGTACATGGCTCCTGTTTTCTGAGGTAAAATGCAACACTCTAAATGTACAGCTCAGTGGGTTCAGTAGTCACAATGCTGTGCAACCTCCACCTTTGTCTAGTTCCGGGACATTTCTGTCATCCCAAGAGGAAACCCCATTAAGCAGTCCCTCCCCACTCTCCACTCCTCCCCAGCCCCTGGCCATCGCTTATCTGCTTTGAGTCTCTAGGATTTACCTATTCTGAGCGTGTTGTATAGAGGGGTCACCTCTAGGAGATCTCTCCAGGTGACAGCAACTCTCACAACTCATTCGTTTTGTAGATAAAAGCGTTCTCACAGCAGAGCGGGGAGAAGTCTTCCACGCCTCCCCTGACTTCCCAGCTGCCATTGTGCTGCCTCTGGGCCGTGGCTGGCCAGTCGCCCGTTACTTTCTCTTTCACATTCACTCTAAAAAAATAAATAAATTTCCAACCAATGAGCTAGGAATTGTGCCTCCTCCTGAACAGATGACTTAGGCCCGTGGTCGGCAAACTTTGGCTCTCGAGCCACATATAGTTATTTGGCCCCTTGAGTGTGGCTCTTCAACAACATACCATGGCCTGGGCGAGTCTGTTTTGAAGAAGTGGAGTTAGAAGAAGTTTAAGTTTAAAAAATTTGGTTCTCCAAAGAAATTCCAATCGTACTGTTGATAATTGGCTCTGTTGACTAATGAGTTTGCCGACCACTAACCTAGGCAATCCAATGACTCAACCCCTTCTTTCTGGGCTCCAGAGGGTCTAGACCACAGTGGCACTGATTTAGATTAGGGCCCGGCGGTCCACACAGTGGCACAGGGATCCACCCGCAATCAGTCACATGATGGAACTGTTGCCTCTGCTCCCACCCGCTTCAGCCTCCACCCTCGGGTTGGGAGCCCTGAAACCTGCTGCATCCTTACAATGTATTCTCTCTCCTTCGCAAACAAACTCTAGTGCTTCCCGTAACCCCTATGGCCGTGAGCAGCGAGATAGTTATCATTCCTGCCTGAGAATGTTTTCCCTTCTGGTTGGAGATGGCAGAGAACCTCGGAGCTACCCCACAGGATGCTGCTGGGATGCAGGGCGGGAGAGGCAGAGAGGAATGACTGATGGGAAGGCAGGACCAAAGGGGTCAACCGGAGATGAAGGGCTTCGGGACTGGAAAAGGACTTCTTTTTATTATTATTATTATTATTATTATTATTATTATATTTTATTGATTTTTTTATTTTATTTTTTATTTTTTTACAGAGAGAAGGGAGAGGGATAGAGAGTGAGAAACATTGATGAGAGAGAAACATCAATCAGCTGCCTCCTGCACATCCCCTGCTGGGGATGTTCCCGCAACTAAGGCACATGCCCTTGACAGAATCGAACCTGGGACCTTTCAGTCTGCAGGCCGACGCTCTATCCACTGGGCCAAACTGGTTTCGGCTGGAAAAGGACTTTGAATGTCGCAGGACCATCAGCAGAAACATGAATGAAAACGGAGACCACCCAGCTGCCTTTGGAAAACTATATGGACACACGGCACACCCCGGCCTTATTCCCTGGGCCCTCACCTAACTTGAAGAAAGAGATTCCAAGGACCTAAAAATCTATTTCCCACCTCTATTCCAATCTCTCTGCATCTCAGCCAACAAGAAAACTACCTACATTCACATGACAGGAAAGGAGGATGACAGGACAGAGGAGACACTCTGCCCTCTGTCCAACCTCATCCCTCCTGTCTTTCCAGGTGTGCTCTTGGCCTCCTGCCGTCTTGCACATCCACATGTGATCAGGAGGAACCCTGGCTCTCCTCAGTCGTGGTTCCTGTGGTCCCCAACCCCAATACGCACACACCGCCAGCACACGGAGTCCTTGGGAGGTTATTATTCCGGGGTGCTGTTCCTAAATCAGGAAATGGCTGTTGCATAGCTACCAACCCTCCCCTGAGATGCGCGCCTGGAAGCCCAGAGCACTCCCCTCTCTGATCTCCTCGGTGTTAGTATCCCGGGGCTGTCATGCCAGGTTACCACAAACTGAGGCTTAGAACAACATCGGAGGCTGAAATGCCCAAACCACGGCACCGGCAAGGCCACACGCCTCCGAAGGCACTGGGAAAGGACCCTTTGCCTCTTCTGGCTTTGACCTATTTCCAAGGAAGGTCACACACACAGATACTGGGAGTGAACACCAGAACATACCTTTTGGGAAAACACAATTCTGCCCACCACACCCTCCAATAAGGACCCAACCAGAAGCCTGTGGCGTGTTAACAACAGAAGGATGTCCTCCTGTCAGGTCCTGGGACCCAAAAATACACATTATCATCAACACCACAAAACACAAAGTACCAGTATTTACTGAGCACTTACTAAGTGCCAAGTTCTGTGCAGCTATTTTATGTGAATTTTCTTGTTAATCCTCATGATCACTCTATGAAGTAAGAACTATTATACCCCCATATTACAAGTGAGATATTGAAGCTTTAGAAAATCAAGAAACTTGCCCAAGGACTCTAATAATAGATCCAAGATTTGAACTGAACTCTGACCCCAAAGCCCACCACAAATCCTTCTGTACTTTACCTCTGAGCTAAGCTGTGTGACTTTGGGCAAGTAAGCAGCCTCTCTGTATCCTCACCTCTAAAAACAGCAGTTCCTGCCCTGGCCGGGGCTCAGTTGGTTAGAACATCATCCTGTGCACCTAACGGCTGCAGGTTTGATCCCTGGTCAGGGCACATACCTGGGTTTCAGATTCCATCCCTGATGAGGGTGTATGGGAGACAACCAAACTACGGTTCTCTCTCACATCAATCTCTCTCTCTTTTTCTCTCCTTCAAATCAATTTTAAAAAAACAAACATATCCTTGGGTGAGGATTAAAAAAAAAAATGTAGCCAAAACTAGTTTGGCTCAGTGGATAGATCGTTGGCCTAGGGACTGAAAGGTCCCAGGTTCGATTCCGGTCAAGGGCATGTATCTTGGATTCGGGCACATCCCCAGTAGGCGATGTGCAGGAGGTGGCTGATCGATGTCTCTCTCTCATCGATGTTTCTAACCTTCTATCCTTCTCCCTTCCTCTCTGTGAAAGATCAATAAGACATTTTTTTTTTAAGTAAAACAACAGTTCCCCTAGGTTCCCAAGGGCTCTTCTGCTATGAGTCCATGGCCTTAGGAGTCCTTCCTACATCTGAAATCCACCCAGAAAACCTGCTCCCTCCCGCAACCCTCCCAGGAGCGACCAGACATCTTACAGAGCGTGTTTATGAAAGATTCCAATAAATAGGACTTCAAATACCTTTCCCAAATGTCTGATTCACAGCTCTGACAGCCTCGTCAGAAGCAGCAATCATTCTTATCTACATTCACGCTTCAGGGAGAGCCTCGCTGACCCCCGGGAAAGACCAGCTCCGGCTGGTGCACACGTCTTACGGCACTTGGGGAAACGTGCCTTGCTAATCTGTCTCTTATCGGCAGTGTGCTTCTGGAACCGAGCGCCAGCATCCAGTTCGCAGTCTTTCCGGGACTTAAACGACTCTTTCCTGGCCCAACGCCAGAGAACAGGTTCCTGGATGGAAGGGCCTTCCTGACCCCCGCCTCCTGGACTTTCCCCGCCAGGCCCACGTGTGGGCTCTGCACACGGCGGCAGGATGGAAGCAGGAAAGGGGAGGGGTGGGGAAGGTTGGGGAGATCGGGGTCAGTGAGGAAATACGTGCCAAGCACTCACTGGGGAGAGGACAGCGCTAAGAGCAGGCTGGAGCCTAAAAGACCCACAAACCCTAAAAGGAACCGCATTTACTGGACGCTACTAGCCGCAGGCACATTTGCTCTTGCGCCGCCCTCAGCTGTGCCCAGCTCTGGGCAGGTAACCGGGGCGGCTGCGGCCAACAAAATGAGGCTCAGCTGCGAAGGAGATTCAGGGCCAGGTGTGGCTGGTTCCAAAGCTCTTTCCTTACAACGCAAGGATCACGCAGAATAAAGGTCACCTCTCTTTCTAGAGCTTCCATCGCTATTGCTGTCACAGCTGACAATTCACAAGAGCACGTACTCTTTTTCTAATAGTTTTTTCATGGAGGACACAAGATTTTACTCAAATAAAACCAGGAACAAGTTAGATTATCTTAGGTGCGGAGTCCCAGGCAGAATGAGTGCTGGGGGAGGATGCAGGAGGGAGGAGAGAAAGTGGCTCTTCAGCCTGGGCTCTCCTCCCTCTTCTCCTTCTGCAAAGTGAGAATCGGGCTGAAGGACCCCTGCAGTCACGAAGATCAAGACCTGCCCCTCGCCCTTGAGCAGAGAGAGCACCAGAGCCTCCCTCACCTGTAGGTGAGGGTGACAGTCAGACCTGCTTACACTCTCAATCCCAGTCTCCCTCCACTCCAGGCCCCTCTCCAAGTCCAGCCCCTGCCTAGTACCTAACTCCTTCCCTCCACTCTTGCTCCGGCATGCCACATCCACTACGCAGCAGGCCCAGTTAAAAAGTAAAATTCTATCCACGGAACATGTGTGTTAATTTTTACATATATGCTAGCACAGCTCTACTTTGCACATGGACCAAGTAACGCTCAGAGCGGCTGTGACTCACTGAGAAGCTCGCCTCCACGTCCGGACTTCGGAGAACAGCTCAGACCTCCTCTCTGCAAGGGACAGGGGCCTGCGCCCCACAGTCCGCGGAGAGCCGACCTCAGCTAGACCCGCGCCCGCAGTCTCCGGAGGCGTCTTCTAACCGCTCACCCGGCGCAGCTGCGCCTGCAGACTCGCCTCCCCCAGTGCGGGCAGATAGCTCAGTGCAGATGCGTGGCGTTTACTCCTTTTGTGACAATTAATTTGCTCGGGGACCGAGGGTGTTCAGTGGTTAGATGAACACGCCGAGAAAAATTAAACATTGATGTGTCCTTTATCTCTTCGTTCCTACACAGATAAGTCCTAGCAGGGTCTGCGAGATATTTCATCGACAGTGTTTATCTATTCGAATTGACTCCAAATGACACCTGAGAAACAGGAACGCACCACCGTCGTTTTAAACGGAAGGGGTGACCACAGAGGGCCAGAGGGTGAAGAAAGCGTCTAGCTTGAGATTCTGGCACAGCATAAACTCAGTGCAATGTGACATCAAGAATCAGGCCCCGCTAAAACTGGTTTGGCTCAGTGGATGGAGCATCGGCCTGCGGACTGAAAGGTCCTAGGTTCGATTCTGGTCAGGGGCACGTATCTTGGTTGCGGGCACATCCCCAGTAGGAGGTGTGCAGGGGGCAGCTGATTGTTGTCTCTCTCATCGATGTTTCTAACTCTCTCTCCCTCTCCCTTCCTCTCTGTAAAAAATCGATAAAATATATTTAAAAAACAAAAAACAAAAAAAGAATCAGGCCCCAACAGGTCGGAGCTCAATAAAGCCTTGGAAACACACATCAGGGGCTGAGTCCTGTTTAATGGTAGCACTATGCCAGGGATGCAGAAGGGTTTTGTCTCAGGGGCCAGCTGGTGCTAATGTCCAAAGCACTGCGGTGAGAAAGAGCTGAGGCCTGGTTAGCAGAGTTCCGGTCCAGCATAGAGCAAATTATCGCTCCCCGTATTCTGGCCCTCCGCCCGGTCTCCCACCCCACTTAGACGATGCCTGTCTCTTTCCTGTGGGCTGCCTGGGGTCAATTCAGTACCGGGCTTGAGATAGGGCAGCCTCAAGGTTAACCTGGAACCAGAGACCTATGTGGGAAACTGAGCTCATCCCTGATCGCTTGTATAACCTAACATCACCGGTCTTGTTTCCTCATCTCAAAAAGGGGATACTATCACCCACCTCGTAAGATTGTCGTGCGGATTATGTGTGCCAAGCACTAAGTGCAGTGCCTGGTGGTAACAAGGGTTCCATAAATGGGCTATTATAGACCAGAGGCCCGATGCACAAAATTCATGCAAGGGTCTCGGCCCACGCCTATCTCGGCTTTGTCCGGAAGGTCATACGGAAGGACATCCAGTCTAATTAGCATATTACCCTTTTGTTATTATCGATGCCCACAACGCCTGCCGCTGTGTGAATCACTAAGCACGCGTTCAGCCAGTATTTCGTGGCGGTTATCCCGGGGTGACAGAGCAGCCTTCTCATTGTTTCTCACTGTATGCTGTTAGTTCCAGGCGGTACTGCCGAGCACATACTGTTGCAGTGTTCCAGGCGCCGTCACTCATCTAATCCTCGCAAAGTAGGATCCTGCCGGGGGTGGGGGAGCAGGGACGTGCACCCGGGCAGTGTGGCCCCAGCACCTGCCTCTGAGCCACTCTCGCCACCCCAGCCAAGGAGGAGGTGTTACTTCTTTTGTACCCAGAAAAACAAATTATTATTCTCAAAGCAATTGAAGATGTTAAATACACATGGATTGAATGGCTGTCAACTCCCCTCTAACGCTGTAAGAACCTCAAGACTGAGATACTGACACTTCTTTGAATTCAGACTAAAATTTTTATCGAGCGAAGGGTTAGGCACTGAGCGAGACACTGGGAAATACAATAGAAAGACGCGATGTCTGCCCTTCGGCGCCTTGCAGATGTGGACGGTGAACGACTATTGCTAACAGCTCAGATTCATAGGGCAGACCGTGTGCCCTGCCTCTGTGCTAAAAGCTTGGTCGACATTGTCTCGTTGAATCCACCTAACAAATCAATGAAATGGATGCAATTAATATCCCACTGTGCAAATGAGAAAACAAAGTCTTCGAGTGGTAATACCTTGCGCAGGCTTCCAAAAAGTAATACTTACAGGCTAACTGCCACGCGCTGCCACAGGCAGTGATTTCTGTCACTCTTCCCTTTGTCCACCGTGTCTTAAAAAGGTCACCTGGCTGAAATCGGTTTGGCTCAGTGGATAGAGCGTCGGCCTGCGGACTGAAGGGTCCCAGGTTCGATTCTGGTTGGGGACATGTACCTTGGTTGCGGGCACATCTCCAGTGTGGGGAGTGCAGGGGGCAACTGATCGATGTCTCTCTCTCATCGATGTTTCTGACTCTCTGTCCCTCTCCCTACCTCTCTGTAAAAAAATCAATATATTAAAATTAAAAAAAAAGGTCACCTGACAGGTGCTTGCAACATGCCTGGCAAAGTGAATACCACTTTAAAAAATAGCCACATATTAAAAAAAATTTTTTATTGATTTCAGAGAGAGAAAGGGACAGGGAGGGACAGAAACATCAATGATGAGAGAGAATCATTGATCAGTTGCCTACTGGGGATTGAGTCCAAACCCCGGGCACGTGCCCTGACCGGGAATAGAACCGTGACCTCGTGGTTCCTAAGTCAATGCTCGACCACTGAGCAACACTGGCTGGGCAATACCGACTTTTAAATATACTCCCATCACTAAGCATCAGTGTATTTACCAGACATAAACTTTACAGGCACACACTTCAGAGCTGGCGAGTTCTAAACAATTCCATTCCAAGTTTATAGACCTCCTCTTCAGCCCTCCCCATCAGCAAGCATCTCTTTCCCCACCTTCAGCATTCGCTGCCTAATTCTCAATTCCAAGACGTTCTATTACACCTCATTTATGGCCTGACAGGGCTCAGTCTAGCCCAGAATCTTGAGCTGGTGAAATGCAGGAGGATAGGGGTGGCTGAGGGGACTTACTAATAACTGTGTTCGTCTTAGTGCACTGCAGGGAACTTTTTTAAGTAAAAAAGGCTCAAGAAGCAGGGTGTTGCAAACAGCCAATTATGAATAACAATCATCGGATGGCCGAATGCAGTTCATCTTCCGGCTCCTTTGGTTTTCATCTAATTAAATCTTCCATTTCCACGGGCAGCGTGCGATGCAAGCTCGTGTCTGCCTTTGTCGGCGGGAGATAATCAATAGGAGAAATGTGGATGCATTTCAGCATTAGCAGCTCAATTGGAAGTTGTTTTATTTTAATAACATCCTTGCCTTCTTTCTGTTCAGGCTAAATTGACAGCTTTGATGAATAAGAGACAACAGAAAACTGGTTTATGTTATCCCATTAAGAGTAAAGAAATCAGAGAATGAAAGGGAGCTGAGAAAGAAATTGCAAAACACTTTAAAGCTGCATATTCTTGAAGAAGAAAAACAAACAAAAATGCCTGCTATTCACTCTAAAAGATCATCAGATCTACTGGATTTCGGCTGGATATACCTTCCCAAACCCTGACAATAAAGTCCCACTTTTGGAGGTTTTCCACCACTTCTATCTGAGGCTCCGATTTCGTTCTTCTTGGTAAATTTCTACTGGAGCTGCAATGCGGATTAGGGCGAACCAGGTACAAGATGGCATTTGTTCCCCAAGTGAACTCAAAGCCCAGCTGCTCACATCCTCAAACAGTAGGCCTGGTGGGGGCGCTGGACACCTCAAAAAGCACAGGAGGTCCGCAGGGCGAGGCATTTACCAGAACCCGCTGCGGAATGTACACTGGCCCGTGGGCCAGAAAGACCTCTCTTTGGAAATCTATTTGACAGTGCCATGTGAATATCTCATCTAAAAATCCGTTTTGCCACCAGACACCACCTCACGCCCATTAGGCTGGCGATTTTCAAATCAATAAACAAAAAGTGTTGGTTGGTGAGGGTGCGGACAAATTGGGACACTGTTGCACTGTGGATGGGAACGTAAAAGGGTGCAGCCTCTGGGGAAAACAGCTTGGTGGTCCTTCGGAAGACTTCACGTATCATTGCCGTGTGATCCAGCAATTCTGTGTCTATACCCCAAAGAAGTGGAAGTAGATAAAATGTGGTATATGCCTACCATGAAATTTTATTCCGCCTCAGAAAGGAATTCTGACACCTGCTACAGCATGGATGAACCTTGGAGACATCAGTAGAGTGAAATATGCCAAATTCTCTGGGGTACCGAGCTAGAACTTTGTCCTGCGGAAGGTCCCTGGAGGGTTGTCACAGTGAGAGAAAGTATTAGAGAAGGTGGCAGAGATGGGACAAGAGTAAACACTGTGCTATGTGGTTTTAGGCCCATAGATGTCTGTATATTTCACTCAGTAATGGGCTTTCTCCTCTCCATTAACACAAACAATTAACACCATTGGCTTAAGGGAAAACAAATCATTAAAGGAAATGCCACCTTTAACACTCTCACCTCGCACCAACACCTTGGAACAGGGAATTGGCTATAAAGTAACTAGCTGCACACTCAGGTCAAGCTCAGCTTCAGCACAAACCCCAGAAAGGCCGCTCTCTCATCTCCCTCTCTCTTCGCTGGGAAGAGGGTACCGGGACTTCCCATTCTTTTGCGACTTAACCAGAGCGCCTCACTGTGCTCTCCATCTGCCCCCTGCCTGGTGCCAAGCTCTTTGGACCCGTAACATCTGTAATGAGCAGGCTGGGTCAGGAAAGTTGTGCTCAGATTAGAACCTGCACACCAAGGATGGCCCCTGTCATGAAACCTTCTCTCGTTTAGACATCCTCATGTCACTTACACTACCATCACTGATTGTCATTCTAAATAGCTGCTGTCCATTGATTTTTTTTTTTTTCGTCCACTGACTTTCTAAGAAGAATCCAGAGAATTCCGTGGCATTTGTGCTCACAACCACCGATTGTCTCCCCTTGCCTGTGCCTCAGAAGAGAGCTGGAGAACCTGTCTCCTACCCGACCCCAAGAGTTTGCAGCTGAGTGCGATCTCCTGCCCTATCTCAGCATTCTAAAACCCACATGAGGATTTGTACTGTCTGTTACAGTGTAGCCAACTGCTTCTCACCCGTGTGGACAGTGGTGGTGCCTCCGCTTCCTGTGCTCTGTCAGAGAGACGGTCTGTGTAGCTCAGCTCTCCTCCGGGGGCCTCTCTTTGGTGGCCTCACACACTCATCTTTGTCATGGGCTGAACAAAAGTAATGGTTCTGCAGTCTATCTATCATGTTCTCACGTTAGGGCGGGAATGATGTGCTGAGCAGCTGTCCATATCCTAAGAGGACGCATACGAGCATTTAAATCCACCTCCATCCTATAGCAAATGTACACCTGAACCTGAAGGAAGCTATTTTTATTCTTCCACAAGAATCATGCTGCTTTGATACATTTTTCTAGCAGTATAAATCACCCCTCAATCTTCCAAAAGTTCTTCAGCCTTTTATTAAGCTTCCCAGGTGACCTTAGAATTATATTGTCTAGTTAAAAAAAAAAAAAATACTTTCGACATTTTTATTAGAATTGAACTGGCTGAATTATTGAGTCGCGCCAGCCAATAATGTGGTATGCCCTACCATTTATTTAAAACTTCAAGTTCCCCAGTAAAGTTTTACAATGTTATTTATCTGGGTCTTATATACATTTCTTATGTCAAATTTATTCCTACGTATTTTTATATTTGTCATTTTAATGGCTTTTTTAAATTTATTTGCTGGTATTTGTTATCTTAAAGCATTGATTTTTATATAGTGATTTTGTACCCAACTGCTTTATTGAACTCTTTCTTCTAATAATTTTTCAGTTTATTTTCTTGAGTTCCTCAGTAGACAAGTATATACAAGTAATATCTTGTCTCCTCCTTGCCAAATTTTTTTCTCTTATTTCATTTTGACTTGCTGTGTTGACTAAACTTTCAGGAAATATTACGTGACCATGGAGAGTGGGCACAACTGACCTTACCTGACTCTGGTGGGAAACACCAGAGCTTTACCATTAAGTATGATGATACCTGAGGCAGATACTCCAACCCCCTTTTAGTTTGAGAAAGCAAAAAAGCACTCACAACTAGGCCATGCAGTCCTCCATGCTGGGCATAAACTGTCTCACAGAATAACATCCTGGACAAAGCCACTCTGAGACCGTGAGGAAACGAGCTAAAGTGAGTCCATACCATCCATAATTTTGTCTAAGCACAGACAAAAATAGGGTCACTATGCCACCCACAAAATCCCACACATCCCCCGCTCTTGGTTAAAATGAGCGACTATTAATTCTTTATCAATTATGCCTCTTTTCCCACCCTAGTTTGCCTCCCCCTCAATCTACAAAATGTATTGAGATAATCGCAGAATTCTTACCGCCACAAACACTTTCCAACAGCACCCAACCTAGCTCCTTGGACTCCACGAAGCATCCTACCCAGAAGTTCTAACACCTTCCTGTTGAGACAACCATGGCTCCCCATGGTGTGTGTTCTCCCTTCGCACAACAACAAACTGAACCTGTTCAATGCAGCTGTGTTTATGGTGGTCTCCGGCTGGAGGACATTAACAACAAAAAACAATGTTTTTAATTTTAAAAAAATCAACAAGAGCAAGTGAATCAGAATCATTGTAGCAAAACCAAGATTCTACATTAAGGAGCAAGCAACAGACTCTTCATCTGCAAACAAAAGTTTGAGAAACACTGAGCGAGGGCTGTGAACAGAGTAGCTTCTTGTCAATGAAAGCAAGTATATCACTGAGAGCCAGGAAGCACTGAGCACTAATTTACTACTAACAATTTTCTGCTCACAAAAGGTAAGTGAGCACCACCTACTGCCTTGCTTAGAATGGAATGCTGCTTCAATTCCTCTTAGTAATTGAATTTACTTTGAAAAAAATGAATCAATCCTAAATAAGATATCCAACCTTTAGAAAGCATTGTTAGAATGGAACATGAAAACAGTATTAATACTTAGAACAAAACTTTCTGAGTTAAGGGTTTTTGGAGTTTTATATTAAATATATGTAGTAAACTCCTATAATTTCAAGTTACTACTAAAACAGTAAAGGAAAATATAATCCCTCCTCCATTGGCCTATATCAGTGGTTGGCAAACTAATTGGTCAAAAGAGCCAAATATCAACGGTACAACAATTGAAATTTCTTTTGAGAGCCAAATTTTTTCAACTTCAACTTCTTCTAATACCACTTCTTCAAAACAGACTCGCCCAGGCCGTGGTATTTTGTGGAAGAGCCACACTCAAGGGGCCAAAGAGCTGTATGTGACTCACGAGCCGCAGTTTGCCGACCACGGGCCTATACCAACAATGAAAGGAAAAACAGAACCACAGAATGCCTAAAATAATGCAATAAAACAACATGCAGGTATGCTCAGCTCCACACTCCCTCCATTCCCAAAGGAAAATGAGAGAAATAAGGAAAAGCTTTCTTATCCTGTAACCTACGCATGTTCATTATCAAACTTCCATCTGTAGGACACTAGTTGGAAAGTTAACATTCCCTTCAAAAAGCCTAGTGAATTCCAGTCTGTTACTATGTCTAAAGTAGATTTCCCCTTCCAAGTTGCAAATGCATAAAACATATCCAGAGGCTCAGAGAGATGGGCAATCTTATACACAGACAAAAATAGCAATTGTAGCCCTACCCAGTTTGGCTCAGTGGATAGAGTGTTGGCCTGCGGACTCAAAGGCCCTGGGTTCGATTCCAGTCAGGGGCATGTACCTAGTTGCGGGCACATCCCCATTAGGGAGTGTGTGGGAGGCAGCTCGTTGATGTTTCTCTCTCATTGATGTTTCTAACTCTCTCTCCCTCTCTGTAAAAAAAATCAATAAAATATATTTTTTAAAAATAGCAGTTGTACTTCGTATTTCAATAATTCAATTACAAGTTATAAAAAGCATCTGTCTTTAATTACTGTTTTTAGGAAATAAATGGCAAACTATATACACTGTGGAGTCTGAATTCCGCCATCACAGAGTGTGAATGATGGTCCGGTTTCGAAGCTGCTGAATATATTCTTTGGCGTGGGTGACTGCTGTCTTTGGTGGTTCCAGTGGAGGTGGAGGGCCTTCCACCAACTTCACAAAATAATGGCAATAAACCTTCTCCATGATCCCAAAGCGACCTCTGCCATGGTATCGAATGCGTTTCAGGTACTGGCCTCGGCCTGAGGTGGACTCAGCTAGACAGGGAAGAAAAAAGAGAATTATAGGAAATGACTGTACTCATGGGACTCTAGCTTGATCATTTGAGCAACTTCTGCCCTTTCCTTGACTGGATTCTAAGACCACGTGAGCTTTCTGGCTGGCTAGAGCAGGCTGGTCTCAAAGCAAATATCTCCTGAGTACTCACCAAGGACTAGGCTCTCTTTAGGTGCTGGAGAAAGAGTGAATGAGACTAGCAAGGACCTGCCTCCATGCAGTGTACACTACGGAGGAGACAGAACATAAACATGCTCGCTTTCTTTAGTGACAGGTGCTATGAGCAAAATAAAACTGATGGGGTGTTAGGGAGCAACTTTATGTAAGGGGGTGTCAAGGGGTATCCTTGAGGAAGAGACATTTGATCTAAGATCAGAAAGAATCATCCAGGCAAACGCCTTCATCCAGGGTATAGTGTTCCAGTCAGAGGGAACAGCAAGTGCAAAGATCCAATCATGGCATTGCGTTTGGCCTGTTTTAGGAACGGAGAAACCAGCCTGTTGACACACAGTAAGTAAGGTGACAAGTGGTACAAACAAGGGAAAGAGATCAGAGATCAGAAGGTAACATTACATGGAGCCCTGGAGATTGAGGTAAGGAGTTTTTATTTTATTCAAATTGTGATGAAAGCCCCTGGAACCAATGGTTCCCAAATGCTGGTTCCTGGGCTAGCTACATCAAACTAACCCAGGGACTCTATTTTAAATAGGAAGCTGAGACCCCGCCCCTGGAGATTTTAATTTAGTACATTTGGGGTGGGCTGGAAATCACATCCTGAGCAAACACCACCACTCCCGCGGGCCCCATGCCGATTCCCAGGCAGTTTTAGGAACTCCTGCATTACAGCTGCCCCTCAACTCCCAGCCCCCACTCTGCATGGCAAAGTTTGACCTTGTAAAATTTGAAGAAATCTTTTAAATAGTTCATAAAAAGAAATCTGTTCACCCATGGTAAATCAGAGTAGTAACCACCACCTATTATTTTCTGAATTTACTTAATTACTTTTTTTAGTTAATTTAATAAGCCTTTAAAAAAGGCAAAATCTATAGGCTACACATCAAATTCACCCACTTCAGTACTTTCCATTTGAATATTCTTACTGTGACATAACTTTATCGATACAGGGACTATATCAGAGTATGCACTTGACAACCTAGGTGCCTTTGCTTATGCCATTACCTTAGTTTGGTAATCTTTTCTCATGAACACTCTTTCAAAAGCCTATCTTCAAAATCTAATTTTTCTAGAAAAACCTCCATGACTATTCTAACCCATACTGACCTCTTCTCTACTCCAATGCCATTTACCTATATTACTCCTTTTTGTCCCAAACCATATGCTATCTTGGTAAGTGTTCATGTTTCCCCTGTAAAATCACTTCAACCAAACTTCTACTCCTTCTGTAATGCCCCAGAAAGTTATGTTCCACAAGAAATAGAAATGATTTTATAATACATACTCTGCTAATATAATATTTTCAATACAGACATCTCTGATAGGTTTTCTCAAATTATAAAATAAGATTCAATGTTTTCCAAGAACATATAATACTAACAGTGTACATAGTTTGGTTCCAACTCAAAAGGACGATTCATGTATCCTTCCAAAGGGCTACTACTGCCGAAGATCAAAATGACAGGCACCAAACATTTGAAACTGCTAAGACGCACCGTCACTGACTGTGTTGGGTAGTGTGCACATGAAAGGTACTCAGGCACTTTTTGAGTGAAAGAGAAAACATTAAGACATCTCAAAAATAGCAACAACCTTCTAAAAGTAATGTTCAATAGGTACCACGTAGTTAAAATAATGTCAATATTTCCCATCACTAGCATTTAGGTAATTGAGAACCTTGACATTTTAACATTAGAAACTCTCCCTTCCCCACTTCATCACTCTTAGCCCAGAAGACTGATTTACAAAGTCAGTCAATCACTTTCCCTAGTGAATCACTTTAGATGCCATGTATCATTAAGCAGTGACATTTTATTAGTCCATGTCCACTTGTTAAGGCTATTCACAGTGTCGTTAGTCATCATTATAAGTTTGAAAGGGAAGTGAACTTTCAAAGTCTGTGGTCATGCAACACCAGGTATTAGCTTTAGACTGATGTCAGGCATCTGAAGGAATTACTGTATAATGAGAACATATGCTACCAAAAAGCACTTCCGTTAAATACCTATCCTTACCTATTCTAGGTGACTGCTGACATGAAATGGTAGCCAACCAGTAGTTAGTCTTTCAAATGTTAAAAGTCTATGGAATAAAATGTCTAAGACTTCCAAAAGTAAAATAAAATAAAATAAAATAAACCAGTTTCCCACATTTTATCAGTAAGAATCACTAGGGTACTTACTCAGGTTTCTCCCCTATGGTTTAAATCAGTGAGTCTGTGGTGAGGCCTAAAAATCTGTATTTTTACTAAGAACCTTAGATGATTCTTATTGGGGAAATTTGGCAAATACAAGGATAAAATGCCTGATAGGTCCTGGTAAGAGATTTCATTTTCCACTATGTAATCTCTTTTTCATTCCTAATGGGATTAGGCAATAAAATACTTAACAAATGAGTTTTTAAAATCGTTAAGACAAATCCTGCCCTGGCCAATGTTTCTGAGTGGTTAGAGCGCTGGCCTGTGCACTGAAGAGTCTCGGGTTTGACTCCCAATCAAGGGCACATACCTGGGTTGCACGTTCAATCCCTGGCCCTAGTCACCCAGGACACATGCAGGAGCCAAGAAATTAATGTTTTTTCCAAATCGATGTTCCTCTCTCTCCCTCCCCCAGACTTCCTTCCCTCCCTTCTACTCTCTGTAAAAATCAATGGGAAAAATATCCTCCAAGTGAAGATTAACAAAAAAATAAAGAAAATTATATGACAAATCCAAACTACCAGCCCTAATTAGAAATTTCTTGCACAGAATTAGATGAAAAGAGGGTACAGGTAACGTAGAGGTTTTTCAACAGAAATCTGCATAATGAGACCAATGAATTAAAGGCCCATTCATGTAAGACGGGTTAAATTTATTTCTGCTCAGTGGCAACAATGGACTTTTGTTCATTCATTTGAGGGGACAGGATTAAGCTCCTCACCCTATATCTCTCTACTACAATTATTAAAATGGAACTAAAGACAAATTCTATTCCGTTTGTCTCTGAATTCCATGACCAAGTCTTGTCTATCGGCTAAGAAGCCCACACATTCCTTTGAAACTGAATGACATTGATTAAATCTGATTTTATTTTCCGCGCAGGACAGGAAAGGTCACCAAGAGGTTTTAAGCAAATGGTCTTCCTCGTCATTCATTTCACCTCTTCCAACAATCCTGGGCCCACCCCGTATTATTCCATGCTGCTCCCAGAGGAAAATGCTCCAGATTAACTACTGCAGCCCTGTATCTTCTCAGTTACCAGTTTGATTTCCTTTGGCATTTATGCATGTTATCAGGGTATATTTTAAAGTTTCAGCTTTAAAATAAGATAGTTCCATTGAGAATCTTAACTCATTTCAGAAGGAGGTGTGGTTTTAGTTGAAGTGAGATTTCAACTGAACCAGAGTAAGTATCTCCACTAGGACAAAGGTTACGTGACAAAGAGGAATTCAGATGATTTTTTCTACTCAAATTGTTGAAAACTTATAAGGTCCAACAAATTTTCCCCATAATAATTCAACCCTTTCCCTCAATTTGAAGAGTAGCCGTTCCCCCATATCTTGAATTTAAAATATCTATAATAAAAGTATTATGCTAATTAGACCAGATGTCCTTCTGGACGACCTTCCAGAAGACGCTGGGGCTGGGAGGGCAGCCCGGGTCCCAGGTGCCAGCTGGCAGCCGGAAGGAAGCCCGGGTCCCGGGTGCCAGAGGAAGCCGGTGCCGGCAGCCAGGAGAAGGAAAAGCTACTCTCGCATGAATTTTGTACATCGGGCCTCTAGTCTTCAGATAAAAGAATCCTCCCTATATGTAGGTTTAGCGGATAGACAAAATTTTGCTTAGACATCAGCATCTTTGTTTGACTACAAAACTGCTGAAGTTAGGAGTAACTGCTGCTGAAATGAGAGAAAAACATTAACTCCAGCTACTGCTCCACTTTACTGTGGTGTAGGGAGGAGGCAAGAGAACTTTGTAATAATCACTGATCTCTTTCTGGAAAAAGAGCTGTGTGAAGGTATGCTACAAAAAAACCCCTCACACTTTGTACAAATGCTTCCCAAAGCATTTCACTTACATGAGTTTAATTTGATGTGGAAAAAGCACGCAAAACCAAAGATAATGCTTCAGGATGTAATACCAAAGGGAAATTAACACACCTGGGTCATCTGAGTCTTCCAAAGCCCTTGGCTCCTACAATTCAACAGATCTTCCACTCTGGTCATTGGAAGGTTAATCTCTAGGACACCTTTAGAGGTTAGGCACCTGGCTTTCACATTATGAATAAAGACTTTTTTTAAGTCCACCTATGATCCTTTGGGTTGACAAATAATTCATTTAAAACAAAATCAATTATGTTCTTTCTTAGTTTTATTATGATTAAAGAACCACTCTAGGTACTACCTTGGTATCCATTACTCAATAATTACTGGCAATAGATATCATACTCCCAGTCTCATTACAGAACAGGTAACAATAACGCAGTAAGGTAATTACCATTTACAACAGGTTAACATGAGCATGCTAAAGACAGAAGAGCTATTACCAGCAACTTTCACTGGCAAACGGAGCCCTAAGTAAT
This sequence comes from Lasiurus borealis, assembly GCA_004026805.1. Classification (NCBI taxonomy): domain Eukaryota; kingdom Metazoa; phylum Chordata; class Mammalia; order Chiroptera; family Vespertilionidae; genus Lasiurus; species Lasiurus borealis. Next base: position 45,749 of record PVJN01010944.1, read on the forward strand.
TAGATATCAAAGACTATTGTTGGATAAAGAACCTGACATCGCTATCAGATCTAAAAATGTTGAACATCTTACCTATGTATAAATTGGATCTGAATTCCACATTGTGGTCTCTCACTGCCATATCTTGTGCTTCTAAGAGAATCTTAAACACGAAAAAAAAAGACATTCATATGACTGACCCTGAAATTTCTCATTTCTTGTTATCTCTATGACTGCTAATCACATGCCTCCATTTTACAGTCAATTTTAAAAAGAGAATATCAAATAATAACAGTACCAAGGAGAAGGGGTACAGTGAGCTTTCCTTCCTCAGAGAAGAATTGCAAATGCAAGGAACACAGTCCATCCGGCCAGGTTTTAAATGGAATGTGTGAGCTGTGAAGGAGCAGATAGCAGCCCTTGCAGCAGTACCCTTCATAATGAATATCATGTCTTTGAGTCTGAGACTTGCCAAAAAGTTCAAGCTTAAGAACTAAATCTTATTGAAAATACTTAAACTTCAGAGCCACAGTAACCATTAACAGTATCAGACAAATAGAAAAAAAACATACTTGAAATTTTCCTTTAGAAATTACTACATTTAAACTTCATATATATTTTGAATTAACTTCCTCCAGAGCTCATTTTTAGAAACAGGAAAATTGTCAGAAATAACAGAAACCAGATCTTTCACTCCTTTAGATAAAGAATATAGTACAAAACTGGTACACACAGATGTTCAGTAATTGCATTCTGAATTGGATTAAATATAGGCATTGGATTATATGGAACCTCTTAGAAGTCTGAGTCCATCAATCATTAACTATTCACCTACTAAACTGAAAAGATAAGATCCGACTTTAGGTGATAGACTTAACTGAAGTATAGAAATAATGCTGATATCCCTAGATATCCTCAAACCAGCTTTTTGAAACAAGAGTCTGAATTTACCATCAGCCCATTTATACATAGTAAATCAGCTACACTTAGACCTGGTCTTTAAAGATCATCTAATCCAATCCCACCTATTTTACAAACAAGGAAAGTGGGACCAGATAGATTATCACAATAGAAATATGAAAAAAAGGACTAGACTCCAAGTCTCCAGAATCCCAGTCCAATGCTCTTTCTACTCAACTAGTTAGAAAATCATAAACTCTCAGTTGTAGACTTGATCAAAAAAATCTTATAAAAAATATATCAAGCCCCAAATCATTAAAAATAAGATTTATCACTATCACTTCAAATATAAATGTCTGGTGCAAATAAAAGCATCACAAGAGAAAATGCTTAAAACACATGACATTCCTAAAGTATAAGGACATTAATGAAACTGAGCATCCTAAATCTGCATTATATAAACTAGGCATTAACATCAGGAAATTCAGAATTTAGGCTGAGCTTACTAACATTTACAAGACAGCTATGCACCCCTCACCTCAAATCTTAGTTTACCTCTTTAATTATTTGGCCTCCTTTTTTGTCACTGAATTCCAATTGAGCCAAAGCCTGGTCAATGGACATTCCTCGAATCTAGAATTAAGGGATGATAGACAAGAGAAAATAAATTAATTTACAAAATCAATGTTCTCTTTTCAATGAAAAGCAAGTCTTTATTTTTTATTAATTCTTTACTGTTCAAGTATTACATATGTCTCCTTTTTCCCCCATTGACCTCACCGATCCACTCATACTCCCCAGCACAGGTCCTCAACCCCCTACTGTGTATGTCCATTTGTTATGCTAATATACATGCATACAAGTCCTTCAAAAGTCTTACATAATCTAAATAACTTCTAAAAAATAGCTAAGTAGTTATACGTTGATTATATCTCAATAACATTAGGGGAAATTTTTTAAATTAAAACTAGTGGCCCAATGCATGGATTTGTGCACACTGAAAGGAAAGTAATTAGAAGAAATATTTTAATATCGCTATTTACCCTTTCTTCATAATAGAAGTGTCAGAGATGAAAGAAAATTAGTAAAATGTATATAAAATATATAAATTGATTAATAAATAATAACAACATGATAAACAACAAAGACATGATATAAAAACAAAAACTATATAAAAACAACAAAGACATGATATAAAAACAACAAAAACATGACATAAAAACATGATATTAAAAACGTTGATAAAAACAATGACTGATAAATTGATTAAATTTATTCTAATATCTCCCTGTATACCACATTAAGAGTAAAGACATTTTCCGAGTGCTTGACTAATTTCCCTTGCAATGAAGTATTTACAACTTTAACATCACACACTCTTGGAACTGGAGAGAAAACAACATATAACTGAACATGTCCAAAAACAGTTTCAGGTAGGAATATTCCTACTCTGTATAGACTCTGTTCTTGTGATTTATTAATAGTTATCACAAATGCTGGCATCACAGGAAACTGTCTTCGAGTTAATTCAAATGGGAGGCCAGTGTCAGACAGGGACAAATACCACACATGTACAAGTCAACGTTTATTTTCAAATTGCCAGTGCATGTCATATGTACCAACTGGCCGGTTAGTCAATCAGTTGGACAGATGGATGGTCAGTCACTTAGCCTTTTATATATATAGATAGCTAACTAAATGTAGACAAAAGAAAAGTTTGAGAAGGAATACCAGTCAAAATCAAGCTTAAACATATTAACTATAAAACCTAGATCGTTGCCAAAACCGGGTTGGCTCAGTGGATAGAGCATCACCCTGTGGACTAAAAGGTCCTAAGTTCGATTCTGGTCAGGGGCATGTACCTTGGTTGCAGGCACATCTCCAGTAGGGGTCATGTAGGAGGCAGCTGATCGATTTCTCTCTCTCATTGATGTTCCTAACTTTCTATCCCTCTCCCTGCCTCTCTGTAAAAAAGCCAATAAAATATATATAAAAAAAAAAAACTTAGATTGATAATAGTTTCAATGACATTAAAAGAGAGAGTAGACATGACAGAGAAGATCACAGGTAGGCTAGGACCATACTAGGCAATAAAGGTATCTCTTTCTCCTACAGGACAAATGCATTACATGTATATTTACTTCTTTTGTCTCCTCTCATACCTACATTTCATTTTCCAAAGAAAAAATATACAAAGCATCAGTTTTGAAAGAGGTTGAATCAACTCTTACAGGCGAATAAACTTGCTTTCTGGGTTCTCTGATTATAGCCAGATTCCTGATGCCTTTGTTCTAAATATCTATGTATCCACTGTGATACAATTTCTCAAAAGAAAGGTAAAAATCAAGCAAATCACTCATCTCTGAGCAATCATTTTTGGACTACCTACCAACTGTCTGAAAATGCAATTATACTCCTCACCTTTTAGAGGCAAAATTTTTTGATTTTTCAAATCCTGGGGGAGAAGTCATAGCTTAGCGTCTTTAACTATTACATGGAAATAGTTATTTTAGCTTACCAATTTTGCCAAATACCACATCTTGTCTTTGCTGTACTTTATTTGTCTTCGACAATGGTAGATTTCCTTACAAATAGAAATAAAAAAATTAGCAAGTTTATACCAAAATGACAATAACGGTGTTGCTCAGTGGTTGAAACAGGAGGTCACAGTTCAATTCCTGATTCCAGGTCAGGGCACATGCCTGAGTTGCAGCCTCAATCTCAATGAAGGGTATATAAGAAGCAGCTGACCAGTGATTCTCTCTCATCACTGATGTTTCTGCCTCTCCCTCTTCCTTTACTTCTCCCTTCCTCTCTGAAATCAATAAAAAAAAATTTTTTTTAATGACAGTAACATAATGTTAATAAAGTTTTGACTTTCTATGCCTAATGAAAATTCTGTCATAAGAAATAAAAACATTATTAAGATTTGCAGATTCTTTTTCCCTACACAAAATTATATATTTTCCAAAGTCTGACTCTGTTAAAAAAAAATTACTAAGGGAAAAATAGAAAGTACAAAATAACTAGTTTGTGCCAATATATGCTATATTTTTATCCAGAGGAATAGTAAAAGATTTAAATGATAGCATTTTAAAAACATTTAGCTGGCTAAACGGACAAAAGAAAAAAAAAAAAAACGAGAAAAAATGTTTCCTATTAGTGAAGAGAACAATGTGAAATGGACAAAATAACTGTTTTCACCAGTATTCTATGTTTGGTCAAGAGCACAGGTTCTAGAATCAGACTGCTGGGTTAGAATCCTAGGTCTCCATTTACTAACTACAGAACCCAAGCTACTTAACCTCTCTCGTCCTAAATTCCTACTTCTTTAAAATGAAGATAATATTACCTACCTCATAAAACTCTAAGGATGAAATAACATGTTTTTAAAAAAAGCACTTCACATTGCCTAGAACATGGTAAGATCTTAGTAAATGTCTGCTTTTGTTATCTTTCATTTACAGTGGTAGGTACATCCTATTTTTTTAATATATTTTTTTTATTGTTGACAGTATTACAGATATCTCCCACTTACCCCCTGCCTCCCACTTAATTTTTTTAAATAAATCATCCATTAAACAATTTATACCTCACAAAGCAATTATCAAATTTTATTTGATCTAACTCTATGAGTTGGGAGAAGAAACATTTTATAATCCTTTTACAAAGTGAAAACCAGAGAAATACAATGTCTGGCAGATATATCTTTGAAGTTCCCCTTCTGACTCTAAAACCCGCATTCTTTCCACCACTATATGCTGTTAACTCACCTATACAGTAAATGATGTAAAGTTGTTATGTTAGGATATAATGTGCAAAATAGTTATTTGAATGAAGCAAGAGGAGATGTAAATTATGAAACACACTAGTAGCCCTGTGCACGAATCCATGCACCAGTAGCTCTCTGCAGGGCCTGGCCGCTCCATGACCACTGCCCAGAGGCTCTCCATGGCCAGAGGCCCATCCATGGCTGGCGCAGAACGCTTGCCTCATCGCCATGGCAACAAGGCAAGCTGCCCACTCTCAGCAGCTGCCCCTTCGAGACTGGGGAACTCTGGAGAAGCTGAGAGGACTGGGCGCCGCCACCTTGTGGCTATGGGCACCTCCATCTTTGTATCAGTATGACAGTTGATTTGCATATTAGCCTTTTATTAGATAGAATAAGCTAGTAGCTACATACTACCACTTAAAAAAATGTAGGAAACAAGCAATAACAAGGAGACATGAGAATTTCCTAACATTCCGACTCCTGCAGGAAATTGTAGCACATTTCATTTCAGTTGCAATAGAAGCTGACAGGCTGAAAACTGTAGCAATAACCTAATTACATTTTCAGCAATAAAGTGTCCTGGGGAGCACAGGAAAGAAGAACTGTCCTGACTGATAATATTAATTTGCAAAAATTAATGTACTCAAAAAAATATTTTATATAAAAGCATTTCAATTCTTGGTACCCCATGGTGGGTTACCTTTAAACCTGAATTGTAGATAATTATCTTCAAATTTTGTAAAAAAGATATTGTAGCTCTGGCTAGTTTGGCTCAGTGGCTAGAGTGTTGGCCGGAAGACTAAAGGGTCCCAGGTTCAATTCCAGTCAAGGGTACATGCCTGGGTTGCAGGCCCAGTCCCAGATCTATATAGGAGGTAGCCAATCAATGATTCTCTCTCATCACTGATATTTCTATCTTCTCTCTCTCCCGATTCTCTATCATCATTGATGTTTCTCTCTCTCTCTCCTGCCCCTTCAATAAAATATATATATTAAAAAAAAAAGATATTATAATCTTGGCAAGGGCATGAGAAAAGAGGAATCAAGAGTTTACAAAAAAAGGGGAAAGTTATTCAATCCTTCTCTTCTAAAACTAAAAAGCTCTACATTTACTTTAGGCAGGTGCCATGCCTAAGGATACTTTCTTAAGATAAACCCTTAAAAGATATTTGATGAACTGAATTATTTATAATTAACATAATAATTATATTTCTAAAGTACTTACCTGTTTATTTACTTAAGGACTCAAATGTTCCCAGGTATCATTATATCACTGATATTAACCATATGATAAATGAGGTAAAGTTAGGATATAATGCACAAAATAGTTATCCAATGAAGTAAAAGTAAGTCTAAATTAAGAAACATCAAAACCAGGAACTTTTAAAGATGATGAAAAAGTGGCACCTAATAAAAGTCCTTACAAGAGCCTATGGGAGCCCTAGCCACTTTGGCCCAGGGGATAGAGCGTGGGCCTGCGGACTGAAAGGTCCCAGGTTCAATTCCGGTCAAGGATTACTCGTATCTCAACTGTTGCTCGCACAGTGGTACCTCAAGATACGAGTGCCCTAACATACACCAAAAGTCCCAAAGATTACTCACTCAAAATCTCTACAACACAAAATTAAATTCGGTTTCTCAAAGTGCCTATATAAAATCAAGCCAAATGTTTTCTTTCATACAGGCACTTGTATAATGAGTATAACTGATATAAAAAAGTTAATCAAAATAGTTTCAGGAAATACAATACATAACAAATTATTGGATTGGCATTGTTCTTCCTTTGCTAAAGTTAAGTAAATGAACTACTGTTAACTATTCTAATTTTGACATTTGGGATGTATCCTGGAATACATTGTCTTCTTAGTAACCAAAACAGATTAATGCTACAAAATTTAAAATTTTGCTCTTAGATTCTGGACCTGACAAATACTATTATGATTTATTTACTTCCAATCCTATCTAATAAAAAGGAAATATGCAAATTGACCATCACACCATCACAAAGATAGAGGCACTATAGCCACAAGATGGTGGCGCCCAGTCCCCTCAGCCCCATCAGAGTACCCCAGTCCTTTCAGCCCAGCGGGGGGTGGGGAGTGGGGGGAGGAAGCAGCAGGCACACAGTGCAGCCAGACCCACCCTCAGCTCCCCAGCCACCTAGGGCCCACCTAAGGCGCATGAAAGCCTCAGAGGGCAGCTGCCCAGCCACCAGGGCCACCTGAGGGTCAGGTAGCCAGGGTCGGCCAAGGCTTGTGCTGCCGGCAGTAGCAACAGTAGGGGTGTGATGGGGGTGTTGCCTTCCCCTGATTGCCAGGTCGCCTCCCACCCCTGAGGGATCCCAGACTCTGAGAAGGGGCAAGCGTGGCTGAGAGGACTCCCCCAACCCTCCGCCTCCAGTGCATGAATTATCATGCGCTTGGCCTCTAGTTAACATATAAGTTCAAAGAGCTCAAGTAAGAAGCAAAGAAAGCTCATTAATTCTGGGTAATATGATAAACTGTGGAAACGTGTAACATTTTCTAAATTTTGTTTAATTACAAAATGGAGTCAATACTTAATAATTCAGTAATAGAGATGGAAGAGGGTATAGAGGGGATAAATGGTGATAAATTAAAATAAAATAAAATAAAATAAATTATAAAATAAAATTAAAAAATACTTTATAGTACAGATTCTGTTATATATCTAACTTTAAATTTTGATGGCATGATAAAATATGAAAATTAAAAATTTGTTTAAACTATTAGCATCTAGCCGAGACCAGTTTGGCTCAGTGGATGAAGTGTCAGCCTGCAGAATGAAAGGTCCCAGGTTCGATTCCAGTCAAGGACATATATCTTGGTTGCGGGCACATTCCTAGTAGGGGGCATTGCAGGAGGCGGCTGATCGATGTCTCTCGTCAATATTTCTAGCTCTCTTTCCCTCTCCCTTCCTGTCTGTGAAAGATCAATAGAAATATATTAAATAAATAAACAAACAAACAAACAAACAAATAAATAAATAAACAAACTATTAGCATCTCTTTCTCCTCTTATTTCCCAATCCGGTGGGAATTCTTTAAGTTAATAAATTAACTCCCTTAAATGAGAAAATAAAAAGAAAACATAAAACTATTAATTCAGACCAATACTTACACAGCAGTTGAACCTTAATAAAATGTATGCGGTCAAGTTCATATAAAAAACAAGCAATTAACAATATTTAGACCGTATGGATTATCCAGGAGCCTTAAATCCCTTAAAAGATGTTTGCTGAACTGAATTATTTATAACTAACATAGTAATTCTATTTCTAGAGTACTTACTTCAGTTTATTATCTTTAAGGATTCAAATGTTCCCTTCTTGTTTATGCTATCACTACTTGCTTAAACTTTTTTATTATTATTATTGATTTCAGAGAGGAAAAGAGAGGGAGAGAGGGAAAAAAAAACCATCAATGAGGAGAGAGAATCATTGATTGGCTGCCTCCTGCACACCCCACACGAGGAATTGAACTATGACCTCCTAGTTCATAGGTTAAAGCTAAACCACTGAAACAAACCTGCCGGGCATAAACTTTTAAACAGATGTAAATGTATTCCACAGCAAATTCACATTAAGCTGGATATCAGTCATATTTTAGACGAGCAATCAAGCAATTTGAAGAGAGTAAAAGAATTTTGAGCAGCTAAAGATTAAGATAAAACTCGATTAAATTCAAACCTTATGTTCAAAGATTTGTGAATTATAAAACAACCAAGGGTGTCTATATTCAAATATAAAACATTGGAAAACCATATATGATTTAAATATTGGTCATTAGCTTAAGTCATTCTTGCCCACTCCTCATGCTCCATTATCAAGAATTCATTAGCAAACCCCTTGAAATAAAAAAATCAGTAAATCTCAAACTACTAGCTTAGAGTTAAGGCCCCTACCCAGGAGGTTAATAATATAAGGCAAACAAATACCATCTTTTAAAACTTCCAAAGAGATAAATCCAGTACATTTTCTTTATCAATTAAAGGATTATGCCAACCGCTGTATAATTTTTTCTTTTCTTAACATGGAATAATAAATCACTGCCAGCCACAGAAAAGTGAGAGAGCTTTATTAAAATTTAGAAATTGTTTCTATCACAAACTTACTGCTGGTCTCCGAGGTTCTCCAGGCAGTTGTGGAGGATAAACAATTTTATTCTTCTTCTCCCATTTTCGATAAATATCAAGAGAAGCACTTGTGTGGATGTGTGATTGGGGTAAAACACTCTGAGATGGAAGAAGCCTGTAAAACAACAGACATTTAGCATCTTTTTGCAGAGCCTATACATCTTCTGAACCATACTGGTTCCATTTTGACAGAAACTATGTAAGGATCACAAATGGAAACATTCTAGGCATATTCATTAACAGAGACTGCTTTTATATACAAAAGTTCAAAGAGCTAGTTTATCAAAGGCTAGGAAGAATGAAAAGTTAATAACTTGAACAAGTCAAATAAATATTCACTCAAGATCTCTTGCTCTCACTAACCAATAAATATTGACTTTATATTATAAGTCAGCCCAGTCCTACAGCAGATTTAAAGGCATTGCTGTCCTGATGTGTGGATTTCCTCAACTTTGTTGGGTAAGAAGACTAATAACATTATTTTATAAACACTAAGAAATTGATGGATAAAGTTGGCATGATGTGTCTCCTGATAAATGAACATGCCACACACCATCCATGAAGTAGTCTTTCCACAAAAAATTAACCTAAATTGATAAAGCCTCTAGACTCAATACAGGAAATATAGACAGAAGATCATGTCAAACAACAGCAAGAGAATGCACTCAGCAAAATCCAAGCTGTACAAAACTCTACAAGACAAACAAACAACCCATTTTCTTCAAAAGATAAGCTCTAAAGGGAAAAAGAGGACTGAATTAAGAACCTAGAGATTCAACATGTAATAGAAATAATTAATTTCACTGTGTGGACTATTATTATTTCAGAAGTATGACAGCTACTTAACCATGGGAAATTTGAACATTAAATGGACATTTGATTCTTTTTTTTTTTTTTTTTGGACATTTGATCCTTAAAGAGATATGTAGTGAAATATTTATGGATGAAATAATATAGTGATTGAGATCCATTTCAAAATATGACAGGTGAGAATAGAGGCTATAGATAAAACAAG